>SJYC01071364.1:0-19875 GCA_006408675.1 Madoqua kirkii
CCACCGCGATGAGAAGCCCGTGAACCCCAACTAGAGAGTAGGAGAGCAGCCCCCACTTGCCACAACTAGAGGAAAGCCCAAGGCGCAAAGACGATTCAGCATGGCCGAAAACAATCAAATAAGACTGTATCTGAAAAAAGAATCACACCCACTGTACCACCAAAGGACGCTCACTATTTCGACACCTGCATGTTAATTAACTGGTTACTTTTGTAACCGTGTGTATTTCATTTTCTGCTTTCTAAACATTATTCGGAGAAGGGATCCCCAAGGCTTTCTCCAACTGCCCAAGGGGGGTTAGGTGGCTGGAGCAGAAACCCCCTACAGGGCCACCCAAAACATCTGATTTGCGCAGGAGCCCCCATGAGGCCCTCCAGCCCAGAGCTGGGCAGAAACGGGTCTAACTGTGAGTGCCACAGGGAAGTCTGTTCCTCACAGAGCTAGCCTTCCAACAGGGCTGCAGGAAAGAACTTTTGAATGGAGGAGCCTGCTTTAAACTATTAATAGACTTCGGTCAATCATTTTTAATAGACTCAGTGCCACATGATGAATTGGTAGAGGGGTGGGGGGGCCAAGAATGAAATTCTAGCTGTTTCTAGCCAGAGTGCAAAGAATAAATATATTGCTTGGGTTATTAAAACAAATAATCAGTGTCAAATAAACTGTAACGTGATTCCATGGAATTATTCTGGCACCAAAACTATACTATGTTGATCACTATAAGCTTCTGATTTCTATATTTTCAGCTTTGAAAGAGCAAGTCTCCACCTCACCCTGCCCCATCTCCACCTGGCAACCTTTCCTTTTCAAAATATTACCAGTTATTCTCAAACGTCAGCCCTCCACTTGAACTTGGAAGGTAAACCAGCCCAGCCCTTCTCCTAAAGTCTTCTGCGGACCTCTGATGATGTTCACGGTGCATGTGTGAACCAAGGACATTGATCTCGAAGGTGCTGAGCCTTTCTGTCCAAAATCACAGCCTTCTCTCCCTCTCCGAGGGTCCATTCCTACAAGAGTAGGCTCGGGACCCTTTTCCCAAAGGTCCTGACTGCTTTATAAATAGAGGCTCGGGGAATCCTAGGGTTTTCCTTCTAGTTTGTATCACATTTTCCTACATGTTTGCTGCTTGACTATCACAGTCATAAGACAGAGATGCTTGTCTTTGTATAATTCTGCACCAACCTCCTTACTGAGCATGCTTCCTAACCATAGAAGCTTTCCCACCCACTCCATCTTCCGAGCAGATGTGTGAATATTTCTTCTACCCAGTGAAAGGCTGCACTCATGCCCTTTAATGCAAAGACATTCAAGAACAGCCCTGGAGGTCGCTTCATCCTTCCTGCTTTCATGGGGCTGCCTCCACACTCCACTTTTGGGGAAGACCCCGGCTGCTGGCACATGATGTGATTTACTGTGTTAAGGAGATAGCCCCTATGCTACGAGTTACTGAGTAGGGATGCTCCATTATGAATGCCTCGTCAGCATCTGTCAAAATGCCTGGCTTCTTCTCTGAGCTAGTGACATGATTAAGTCTATTACTGGATTTACTAATACCAAACCATCCTCCTGCCGCTGGCATTAGCTATTGCTGGCTGCTGTATTTTCCCTATAGTGGTTGATGCTATTTGCTACCACCTTATTTAATTTTTTGCATTTGCATTTGTGAGCAAAAGCGGTCCGTGGCTGTCTTTCTTCGTGCATCCATCAGCTGTATTAGAGTTGTCATTTATCTGGTACTAACACCGCCTCTTGTGCTGTTCTGCATGTTTATCTTCCTGACCTGAGTTACAGAGGAGTCGAGGCTACAGGCTGCCCCCAGGACCCACGCCTGACTCCAGTATCACCCTGGCAGCTGGTCAGCTCACCTCTTGGAGTGAACCCCAGTTTTCTCAATCGGTAAACTGGGCCAACTATAGAGACTTGCCAGAGAGGAGACTGTGAGAGCTAAGTGTGTAGAGCACGGAGGCCAGTGCCTGGCACACAGCAAACGTCACACAGCAGAACCACTGTCCAGAAATGCTGCCCTGCACCCGCGTTCAGCCCTCAAGCTTTGAAGACAGAAATTCTCCATTAAAGCCGGGACATATCTTGACCCAATGCCACAAGGACTTCCACGGACCCTGGAAACCAGGGCCACCTTTTCAGGGTGGAATGCTCCCTCCAATGGAAAAGAGTCTCACTGAGGTCCTCCAGGGCCCTGGAAACACCGCAAGCTTCTGTGCGTACAGGGACCCCACCCATCCCAGCATACCTCCCGTGGGGCTGGCGTATCCCCTCCTATGGAAGAGGATGTCAAGGGTCAGAGACCCCTCCGTTGCCTGCCCTAAGTAGTTCTGCTTTCCCAAACCCTAGGATTGGGAGCTTACACATCTAATTCCTGCTTGGTAGAACGAGGAGATCTCACTCGCCTTCCGCCCCCTACGTTCTGCCTCTCCTCCCGTGTGAAGCAGGAACCCACTGACATCCCAGGCACGACGAGCTCCCATGACGGGTCCTCCCCTACTCGCTGAGTGGGCAGCCTTGGGCCCCCAGGAGAGCTCAGGACAAAGAGCCCAGCTGGGGTGGGGGTGGGGTCTCACCTTGTAATGAGCCAGCTGGAGCGAGAGCTGGACGAAGGCGTCCGGGCTGGTTTTACATTTCTTGATCAGCCCTTTACCGAAAGTGCGAATGGGAAGGAGTGGAAATCCACGTCGCTGGCCAGGAGGTTGGCGCTGCTCAGCGAAGTCTCGATGACCTCCTGACACTTGGGGAAAAGGGAGAAAAGGCTTCGCTTAATGGGAGGGGAAGTTCTGACACGAACTGAAGAAAACGCAAGCTGACTCTCAGCACAGCTAACAGACTTCTTGCTTGGAAATACACACATTACGTTTACTTCTTGGTTTTTTCCAGTCCTTCTAACCTAAGAGTCGCAGGAAGTTGGTAACGTGGCACTGTCCCTCACCCCCCCAAACAGCAATGGGGTGGCACACAGGAGGAACTCCGGGTCCCAGTGGGACCCCCAGAGGGCATTTCAAAGAGTCACAGGTTTTGTTTCATGAGACCCATTCTTGTTATATGCTAGCCATCGAGGGACCAGTTTTAAAAAAGAAATGGACTGGGACCTCCCTGGTGGTGCAGTGGTTAAGACTCTGCTTCCACTGTACGGGGTGCAGGCCTGATCCCTGTTTGGGGAACTAGGTTCCCACATACCAATCAGCACAGCCCAAAAAAAGGACGTGGACTGTGGGACAGCTGAACAGTAGAAGGGAGCCCCCAGCCGTGTGTCATACAAGGAATCTTAAACGCACGTGACCAAGGGAAAGAGGTCAGTGAAACGGCTCCACGCTGTACGATCCCAGCTGTAGGACATTTAGGGACAGGCAGCGTGATGGAGCCGGTGAGATCCGTGCCGTCAGGAGCAAGGCGGGCGAGACGGGCGAGCCGCCAGAGGAAAGGTTTTAGGGCGGTGACCCTGCTCTGCATGTCATTATATCTCTGCCCACACTGTGGGTGCCCAACACCAAGCATGACCCCAAGCGTGACCCCCAGTGTGAGCTACGAGCTTCAGTGACACTGACGTGTCAGCGCAGCTGCATCGCCTGTAGCGCATGGACCAACTGGTAGGGATACGGGCGGTGGGAGTGACTGTGCGTGTGTGAGGACGGGGAGAGTGTGGGAAACTCTGCACCTTCCATTCGGATTTTGCTATTTTAAAAGTGCTCTAAAAACTAAAATCCTTCAAAAAAAAATCTTTTTAATAAATGGTACGTGACTTAGTCAGCTAGAAGGACTCTGTCACACACTTCATCAGAAGTCATGCCTCTCCGAGGACCAGACATCAGCCACAGAGATGCAGGCTGGACAAAAAGATGCAGACGGATAAGACCTTGTAGTATGGAGCCAATATTTTCTATGTCAAAAATGACTTGGAAAAAAGAAAAAGACTTCCCAGGCTCTGGGAATTCCTGCTTGGCTTTGATTTGGTATTTCCAGCCCTAAAATTCCTTCCCCAAAGGGCTTCCATGGAGTAAATTGCATTGGAGAAGACCCAGATGGACAAAAATGACAAATTAGTGATCTAGCGTACTTCAACTCCAAAGGAAATGATTCCACTGTGATGTCTAGCTAAGTTAGAGCTAGGAATTTCACTGACAAATTTAGCCAAAGCTTTCAGTGAAAGAAGAACTCCTGACTGGGGCTACCAAGGCAATAGGAGCTGTATACAGCAGCTTTGAGGTCCCAGGAAGAAACACTCAGGTGGACAGGTTTCTGTCTTGGGGGTACTCTGAGCTCCTGAGCACTCAGGAAGGACTGCTGGAAAATTCAGCTGAGAGAGTTTAGATGCGTCTCCCATCCGAAGTAATTGACAAGCGTCTGAGGAGTGGGACTTACTTCCTCCGGGATGTCCCACTGCAGCCGGGTAGGGTACGGAATGTTCGGGTTGGTGTCTCCTTTACAGTGTCCATCCTCCGTGTAACCCAGCTGGAAGCTGTCTGTAGCCATGACGTACTGTCAAAAATAAAGACATCTGTTCAGTCCGAGATCATCACAGGCTAATTGTTACATACAAGTCACCTGACCTCTCAAAGTACATCCTTCTCTTTCTAGAAATGCAATCAAGACTTAACCATAACCACTCGCTTAGGGTCTGCTGAGCACTTGGCATCCTGTGAACACACACCCAATAAGGTAGTCTGATCTCTACTTCAGGGGCAAGGAAGATGGACCTGGAGCTAGGTCCATCCTCACTGTCCAGGCTCGACAGTGTTTGGATAGGTAAGGAGCACAGCCAGGATTCAAGCTGAGTGTATGATGCGCAGAAAGTAGCTCAGAGCCTGCTTCTAGGTCATAGCTGTGAGCTAGTACCCTCTGAGTGTTACCCTGATGGATACTGACCCTGTAAGGTAGTAACTGCTGTTCTCACACACATAAATGAGAAGACCACCTCAGCAAGGTAAAGAGTCTGTCTGAGTTCACACTTCTCAGGGAGCCAGAATGTGGGCCCAGGTGTGAACGCTTTCTCTTCACTGGCAGGTAATCTTAAGCCAGTTTATTCAATGGTATTTACTGAGCACCAGCTATGAGTCAGCAACGCTTCTGAGCACCAGTGGGCAAAGCAGACAGGAATTTCTGCCTTTCTACAAGTTTAAAGATGGCCATGAGCAGGCGCTTCCATTCTTAGGTATGGACTCAAAAGAAACGAAAACACACGTTCACATACAACTTGTACACTGACGTTCACAGAAGTGATGTTTATAGTAGTTACAAAGTGAAAAGAACCCAAATGTCCATCCAGTTATGAACAGATAAAATATAGTATTATCACACAAAGGAATACCATTCAGCCATCAAAAGGAGCTGGACAAAAAGATGCAGACGGATAAGACCTTGTAGTATGGAGCCAATATTTTCTATGTCAAAAATGACTTGGAAAAAAGAAAAAGACTTCCCAGGCTCTGGGAATTCCTGCTTGGCTTTGATTTGGTATTTCCAGCCCTAAAATTCCTTCCCCAAAGGGCTTCCATGGAGTAAATTGCATTGGAGAAGACCCAGATGGACAAAAATGACAAATTAGTGATCTAGCGTACTTCAACTCCAAAGGAAATGATTCCACTGTGATGTCTAGCTAAGTTAGAGCTAGGAATTTCACTGACAAATTTAGCCAAAGCTTTCAGTGAAAGAAGAACTCCTGACTGGGGCTACCAAGGCAATAGGAGCTGTATACAGCAGCTTTGAGGTCCCAGGAAGAAACACTCAGGTGGACAGGTTTCTGTCTTGGGGGTACTCTGAGCTCCTGAGCACTCAGGAAGGACTGCTGGAAAATTCAGCTGAGAGAGTTTAGATGCGTCTCCCATCCGAAGTAATTGACAAGCGTCTGAGGAGTGGGACTTACTTCCTCCGGGATGTCCCACTGCAGCCGGGTAGGGTACGGAATGTTCGGGTTGGTGTCTCCTTTACAGTGTCCATCCTCCGTGTAACCCAGCTGGAAGCTGTCTGTAGCCATGACGTACTGTCAAAAATAAAGACATCTGTTCAGTCCGAGATCATCACAGGCTAATTGTACATACAAGTCACCTGACCTCTCAAAGTACATCCTTCTCTTTCTAGAAATGCAATCAAGACTTAACCATAACCACTCGCTTAGGGTCTGCTGAGCACTTGGCATCCTGTGAACACACACCCAATAAGGTAGTCTGATCTCTACTTCAGGGGCAAGGAAGATGGACCTGGAGCTAGGTCCATCCTCACTGTCCAGGCTCGACAGTGTTTGGATAGGTAAGGAGCACAGCCAGGATTCAAGCTGAGTGTATGATGCGCAGAAAGTAGCTCAGAGCCTGCTTCTAGGTCATAGCTGTGAGCTAGTACCCTCTGAGTGTTACCCTGATGGATACTGACCCTGTAAGGTAGTAACTGCTGTTCTCACACACATAAATGAGAAGACCACCTCAGCAAGGTAAAGAGTCTGTCTGAGTTCACACTTCTCAGGGAGCCAGAATGTGGGCCCAGGTGTGAACGCTTTCTCTTCACTGGCAGGTAATCTTAAGCCAGTTTATTCAATGGTATTTACTGAGCACCAGCTATGAGTCAGCAACGCTTCTGAGCACCAGTGGGCAAAGCAGACAGGAATTTCTGCCTTTCTACAAGTTTAAAGATGGCCATGAGCAGGCGCTTCCATTCTTAGGTATGGACTCAAAAGAAACGAAAACACACGTTCACATACAACTTGTACACTGACGTTCACAGAAGTGATGTTTATAGTAGTTACAAAGTGAAAAGAACCCAAATGTCCATCCAGTTATGAACAGATAAAATATAGTATTATCACACAAAGGAATACCATTCAGCCATCAAAAGGAACGGAGCCCTAGTGGTTAGGATTCTGGACTTTCACTGCTGTGGGCCAGGTTCAATCCCCAATTGGGGAACTGAGATCCCCTAAAAAATTTTAAAAAAGGAATGAAGCCCTATAGAACAATATAGATGAATCCTGAAAACAGTCAGATACACAAGACCACGTACTGTGTTGATTCCATTTCTATGAAATGGCTCGAATAGGCAGAGACAGAAAGGAGATGAGTGGTTACCAAGGGTTGGGTGGGGTGGGGGTGGGGGAAGGTGTTCTCTTGGGAGTGATAAGAGTGTCCTGGAAAG
Source organism: Madoqua kirkii (assembly GCA_006408675.1). Taxonomy (NCBI): domain Eukaryota; kingdom Metazoa; phylum Chordata; class Mammalia; order Artiodactyla; family Bovidae; genus Madoqua; species Madoqua kirkii. The sequence goes on from SJYC01071364.1 coordinate 7,132, forward strand.
AGACAGTGCTGATGGAGAGAACAGCCACACTGAACTGTACACTTGAAGAGGTGAACTATATGCTTTGTGAATCACATCTGAATTTTTAAAAATAATAAAAATATTTTTAAGACGGCATTTCTGCCCTCGGGGAGCTTACATTCCAGTAGGAGAAGCAAAATGAAAAAAACAAGAGCCCAAGGTCAGATGGTGACCCTGTCGGATGGTGAGCAGGGGAGGGCAGCGGCTCAGCGACGGGGAAGTGCAAGGGGGGCCCTCATCTCATGCCCCTGTGAGCTGAGCCTGTGAAGGGGCCTGGCCTAGCTGTGTCTGCTCTGCATCAGAGCTATCAAGTCCAACACAAACACCAGAAATACACAGAGAGCTTGGACCAGATTTGTTTTTAATTGGCACAGGTGGCATCTTTATACCAGCCCGTTAACTGGCCGTGGGGTGGGCCTCCATGACAAGACGGTGGGTCAGTTCTCATCCACATAGGGAGCATCTGGGCTCCTATCTGACCCCTGGAGTCACGGGCCACCGTGTCCACTGGGCAGTTAATAGTTAAACACCACGGCATCCAACTGGTCACCCTGATGTAAGACTAACTCCGTTACCCTTATCTTATCCAGAGTACTGGAAAAATACGCCTGGCCTTGTCAGTATCCTGTAGATTTCTCTACTTGGTAAATGTACTTAATGTGATCCAGACTGCCTATGACTCAGAGATTTCTCTTTCACCCAAGTACTGCTCTGATGCTCTTATTACTGGGAAAGTCCTTGGAACAGGGTGTAATAGCATGGACCATTACAAAGTGCAAAGAGACTTAAGGTGTCCCATTTCAGCATTCAGCAGTGGTGAAGGGGGTTTGATCTATGACAGATCTTTAGTTGAAAGGCTCTCTCAGCCTTTGTCGGCATCAGCAAAGACAAGGGTGATGAAGAGCCTTTTTGACAACGTGGCTACTTTTACCACGTGTTAATGTCTTAGGACCACACCGCTGTCTGACAGACTGGAGCACTTTTTTCTTTTCTTTTTAAAGGTTTCCCGGTCAGGGGAGCTTGGCGTGCTGCAGTCCATGGGGTCAGGAAGAGCTGGACATGACTGAGCGACTGGACACCAACAACGAACAGAGGTGAGGACTCCACACTTCCACTGCAGAGGGCTTGGCTTTGACCCCGATTGGGGAACCACGATCACACATTTTACAGCACAGTCAAATAATAAATAAATGTAAAATATTAGGCGGAGGGAGAGGATGACAGGCTTTGGGGGGTTTTCGGTAACTTGGTAATTCTAAGACTTAAGTGAAGTGATAAAAGGTACCCTGACCGCACTTTCATAAACCGAGATTTCAATATCCTTGTTTTTATTTGGCCTAAAACTTGGCAGCTTTCAAAATAACCGAGCTTCAGTTCCGCCCTGAAGTCACTGCATCAGAGCCAAGGCCATCTCATTATTTGGGCCCCTTCAGGATGTGACAATAAACGTTCCCATTTAAGGAATCTCAGCCATAAGTTAACAGTGCCAACACCTGCTGAAAACAATGTAACTGGACAGATACTACGAAGTTTAATTCAGTCTGGGGTTTGCTTTTTCAACAGCAGTTTCTACAGAAGCGTTAAACTTTTAGACACTCACCTCCCAAAGGTGACCCATGATGGGCGCATCGGCCCAGGAGTGCTCCGCGTTTATGCCCATCTTGCCGTTTTTAAAGATGATAAACGTGAATGATTTATCAAACCACCTGCACGCACAAAAATATTGATGCAACTGACACATTTACAAAGACAAAAGCAAATCCAGACGACGGGTTTGTTTTTTTACGGATAGCCTCGACTGACTGTATCCACCCCTCCTATGGTTGGTAGAGGTGAACGACTCTCCACAAGTGATAATCAAAGTACATACAGAAGGGCCTCCCTGGTGGCTGAGTGGTAAAGAATTCTGCCAACGCAGGAGATACAGGTTCGATCCCTGGTCCGGGAAGGTCCCAACATGCCTCGGAGCAAATAAAGCCGTGGGCCACAACTATCGACCTCTGCTCTAGAGCCGAGGAGCTGCAACGACTGAGACCTATGTGCCCTCGAGCCTGTGCTCAGCAGCAAGAAGCCACTGCAGGGACTTCCCAGATGGCCCAGTGGCTGAGACTCCACACTCCCAATGCAGGGGGCCCGGGTTCGATCCTTGGTCAGGGAACTAGTTCCCACATGCTGCAACTAAGATTTTGCATGCAGCAACTAAAGATCCCATGTGTTGCAACTAAGAACCAGCACAGCCAAATAAATAAATACATCTAAAAAAAAACAGAGAGGAGCCACCGCGATGAGAAGCCCGAGCACCCCAGCTAGTGCTCGCTGCAGCGGGAGAGGAGCCTGCACAGCAACGGAAACCCAGCACAGCCAAAAGCAAATAAGTTACAAAAACGTTAACGAAAAAAGGTACACAAAGAACCCTAACTCACTGGTGTCTCCCCTGCTCCCGACACAGAGATAAGCATTTGGGTACTGGGGACCAGAAGAACAGGCTGTATTGTTATAATGAGAAAGGATGCACAAGACACCGGGAGAGGCTGGAAGTCGCAGGGTCGTCCTCGGGTATCTGCTGGGGGCGTGGCTCTGGGACCCACTGGCCAATAAGGAAACCTGAGGCCGCTCCGGCCCCAGAGTCGGCCCTCTGCAGCCACAGGCTCCACAACCGAGGCTCTGAAACAGGCTCCCTGATCCGCAGTGGGCTGAACCCTGGAGACACGGAGGACCAACTGTGCCTGCCCCACCTTCCCCCACCTCAGCCAACCCTCACTCCCAACCTGATGGGCAATCAGGACCTCCCTTCACAGGGAAGGGGAAGGAGGCTCCAGGAGGTGGAGCAGGCTCACCCGATCACATGACCAGTGAGCAGAGCCAAAGCTGACATCCAGGTCAGGCCCCGGGCAGCCCCGTCTCACGAGCATCTCCAAACGAAGGAGGTGGTGCAGAGGGGAAGGCTCTCAAGGCTGCTGCTTACGCGTGGGCGCGGCAGTTTGGGTGGAAAGAAGAAACTCCCCAGCCGTATTTTCACGGCCCCCTTGCTTCAGTGGACACGCAATGCTTCTTCCAGGTTTACAGGCGAAGCACCGTGTTTCAGAAGATAAGCGTGATACCTGTCGAAACACCTGCCGTGCAGCAGGGACTTGGCGTAGCTGTCCATCGACGTTCCTGGGTCCTCCTCCCGGTATCCCTGCTCGGTTTCGTCTAACGTCACGAAGAACGCTGCTTTTTCCACGGCGTCCAGAGACTGCTTGTTTTTCCCGTGTCCAAAATAGGCCTGGCGACACCTGGCCCAAGGGACCCTGTGGGGAGGATTAAGTACCATGAGACCTACAGCAATTTGGTGACATCTCCTTCGAGGCGCATGTGAAAGGACAACGTTTTTTAGCTCTCAGTGTTTTAGGGGTTTAAGGAAAACTAGGCGTTAAAGACTTTCTCCATCTGCAACCACTGCCTGCCTGCCTGCCGGCTGGGCTGCCTGGTTGGAGGGCAGGGGTCTCGCCTTCTCCTTGTACCTGCTCCAGGGACGTTGCAGGCGGGGAACTTCATCCATAAATGCCTAGTGAAGGACAAGAAGGCCGACAGGCCCGGAGCTCTGCCATCCGGAGCAGCAGAGCCCCAGCCAGGCAGGGGTCTTCCTTGCAGCCTTCTGACCCTCTCCATGTGACTACCCCCTGGAAACCACAGTGGGGGCCAAGAGCACAGCCCTGGTGCCAAGACCAGCTCAAGCTCACAGACCCCGACACCACTGTCCCATCTTTCAGATGAGAAACCGAGGCACAAGCAGGAGGTCACAGCGCCTTCGTGGTGGGTCAGGACTGCTACCCAGGCCAGCCGGTCCCAAGTCCACACACCACAGTCCAGGCAAGAAGAATCTCATAGACAGAGGAGCCTGGCGGGCCACAGTCCGTGGGGTCGTACATGGGACACGACTGAGCAACTGAGCACGCATGCAGGTCACTCCAGGCTACCGCAGTCCCTTCATCAGCGCCTGGTCACAGCATCAAGCCCAAATGTAGCCGGGCACACGGGACCCACTCCATAGCTCCCAGCATCTTCTCCCCAGACATCTCTGCTGCCCGTCCGTCACCCCGGCTCACCACTGCCCTCTGTGTGCCCTTGCCTGGGTCTCTTCCTCCTCTCTGCAGGAGAGTCACTCACCATTTTGCTCCCCGCGCGACCCTAAGAGCAGCCACACTGCCGGCCCCAGGGGTCCTCATCAGGGACCACACTGTCCCGGCAGCCCTGGGCAAAGCCTGAAGACAGACTTGCGTGTCCCCCAAGTGCTCCCCTCCCCCACCACAAACAGACTAGCCCAGCCCCAGAGGCATCAGAGTGCAGGCGGTGTAGGCCAGGCCCCCGAGCTGCAGACGGGGCAGGGAAGTAACCCTGACACGGAGGCCCTGGCTAAACTCGTCCATTTCCGAAGGCCGACATGCCCAAGGGCTTCCCTGCCGGCTCCGTGCTGAAGCATTCACCTGCGCGCGCAGGGGACAAGGTGCGATCCCTGGTCTGGGAAGATTACACATGACACGGAGCAGCTAAGCCCGTGTGCCAGCTACTGAGCCTGTGCTCTGGAGCCTGGGACCCACATCTCCTGAGCCCGGGTGCCCTAGAGTCTGCGCTCTGCAACAAGCCAAGTCAGAGCACCCCAAAGGGCGCGCACCGCAGCAGAGAGCCGCCTCCGCCCTCGGAAGGCAGCGAAAGCCCTCGTCCGGCAACAAAGACCCGGCAGAGCCAGGCTGAAGAACAGCACTTAAAGACAAAACCACCACCAAAGGCACGCACAGCCCCATGACAACACCTACTCCCTTCCTTCGCTCACGTGTCCCAAGATCCACGCACACGCACACCTGCCCGTTACACTGACGGCCAGGGGACCCGGGGACAAAGCCAAGCCCAGCACGGCAGGCCGGGGACCCGCCTCCCCGCCGTGGGGGACCCTGGTGAGGAGAGGACCCTGAGCCCCCGAAACACGACAGCATCTCGGAGGGGCACAGAACCCCGAGACCCCCTGACAGCCCCCCCGGTGTCTCGGAGGGGCTGCACACCTGTCTGTCCCCCTGGTGAGGACAGAACCCCGAGACCCCCAACGGCCCCCCGGGGTCTTGGAGGGGCCACACACCTGTCTCCCCCTGGTGAGGAGAGAACCCCAAGACCCCCCAATGGAACACTGGGATCTCGGAGGGGCTGCACACCTGTCCGCCGCCGTAAGTGCTGCCAGCTTGGCCTCCCCGGGCTGCGGCTCTGACGGGTCCTCCAGGATCCGCTGCACCTGCTGCTCAATCTCCCGGGGCCTCAGCAGCCGGCCGTCGTGGTAAAGCCATACCTTGAAGTAGCGGCCCCGGTGGAAGACGACGATGTGCTTGCTGTCCCTCAGGTGCTGGATGGTGTCTGCGGGGGGCGGTGGGGGGGGGCATCCAGGGACACGTGGTTAGAGGACACAAGAACACACCCTCGATGGCACCACCTCCTGTGCCCGCGTCATGCGGCTCCGCTCAGAGTCCACTTCCCACGAGCCTGCAGAGGGCTCGGGGCTCTGGGCTTGGGCAGGCCTGGGCGCTGGCTCCCCTTGGCCACCCTGGGGACATGTCACCTGGGCCAAAGGGCTGACGGGGGTCAGCCCTAAGTGGTGCCATTCTATCCCCTTGCATTTTTGAGGCCGTCTTGTCGGGAACAGACAAGGCCCCCTCTACACTGGGCAGTAAGGAAGGCGGGGGCAGGGGTCCTAGGTCAGGCTGCTGGGCCACAAATCTGGCTCCCCCTGAACACAATAAACCCTGCGTGGAGGACTTCCTTGGTGGTCCAGTGGTTAGGAATCTGCGCTTTCTCTGCAGGAGCCATGGGTTCAATCCCCAGTTGGGGAACTAAGATCCCTCACGCCACACTGTGCAGCCAAAAAAAAAAAAAATTCCTAACCCAATCTGGAAAAACACTACTGTAAGACAGCCTTCAGGTAAAGAGAAACTGAGTCAGTTAAATTAATTAACTGTCCAGGCTTGAGAAAAACAAAGGCAGTTCAACAGAAGGAAGGTTCTTGAGCCTGAAATCTCTGAAATCTTAGGAGAGGCTAGGAGCCACTGGTGTGGTTTTCTCCGATGTCTCCTGAGCACAAGGTTGGCAAGTTCTGATTTCCGAAGGAGCCCTGAGTGGGCGACCCACCTGTCTCCTCTCCCGGGATCCGAGAAGTATTAAACATGCGCTCCCACTGGGCGGAGCAGAGAGGAATCGTAGACCCCAAAAGAAGAATACGAGACCCCCAACGGCCCCCCGGGGTCTTGGAGGGGCCACACACCTGTCTCCCCCTGGTGAGGAGAGAACCCCAAGACCCCCCAATGGAACACTGGGATCTCGGAGGGGCTGCACACCTGTCCGCCGCCGTAAGTGCTGCCAGCTTGGCCTCCCCGGGCTGCGGCTCTGACGGGTCCTCCAGGATCCGCTGCACCTGCTGCTCAATCTCCCGGGGCCTCAGCAGCCGGCCGTCGTGGTAAAGCCATACCTTGAAGTAGCGGCCCCGGTGGAAGACGACGATGTGCTTGCTGTCCCTCAGGTGCTGGATGGTGTCTGCGGGGGGCGGTGGGGGGGGGCATCCAGGGACACGTGGTTAGAGGACACAAGAACACACCCTCGATGGCACCACCTCCTGTGCCTGCGTCATGCGGCTCCGCTCAGAGTCCACTTCCCACGAGCCTGCAGAGGGCTCGGGGCTCTGGGCTTGGGCAGGCCTGGGCGCTGGCTCCCCTTGGCCACCCTGGGGACATGTCACCTGGGCCAAAGGGCTGACGGGGGTCAGCCCTAAGTGGTGCCATTCTGTCCCCTTGCATTTTTGAGGCCGTCTTGTCGGGAACAGACAAGGCCCCCTCTACACTGGGCAGTAAGGAAGGCGGGGGCAGGGGTCCTAGGTCAGGCTGCTGGGCCACAAATCTGGCTCCCCCTGAACACAATAAACCCTGCGTGGAGGACTTCCTTGGTGGTCCAGTGGTTAGGAATCTGCGCTTTCTCTGCAGGAGCCATGGGTTCAATCCCCAGTTGGGGAACTAAGATCCCTCACGCCACACTGTGCAGCCAAAAAAAAAAAAAATTCCTAACCCAATCTGGAAAAACACTACTGTAAGACAGCCTTCAGGTAAAGAGAAACTGAGTCAGTTAAATTAATTAACTGTCCAGGCTTGAGAAAAACAAAGGCAGTTCAACAGAAGGAAGGTTCTTGAGCCGAAATCTCTGAAATCTTAGGAGAGGCTAGGAGCCACTGGTGTGGTTTTCTCCGATGTCTCCTGAGCACAAGGTTGGCAAGTTCTGATTTCCGAAGGAGCCCTGAGTGGGCGACCCACCTGTCTCCTCTCCCGGGATCCGAGAAGTATTAAACATGCGCTCCCACTGGGCGGAGCAGAGAGGAATCGTAGACCCCAAAAGAAGAATCTGGAACAGAAATAGGTCTCAAATAAAACTTCAAGGAGTAAATTAAGCCCACACATTTAAATGCTGGATTTGTTTTCCAGGCCCATAGCATGGCTTGGAAACCTAATCTCCAGACTCTGTAAGAACGGGGGTTCCCTGGGATGCCATGCACCCTGGGGTTTGCTGAAACAGACCAGAGCACAGAACCCTGCACCTTATTCTTAAATAACCATCCTCGGCAGGCTCCACGCTCCCACTGCAGGGAGCATGTTTTCAACCCCTAGTTTCGGAACTGAGATCCCGAGTTGCTACATAGTGTAGTTAAAAGGAAAGAAAGAAAGAAGCTGACACTTAAGTCAAGGAGTAGCTTAAAAAAAAAAAAAAAGGCCTCAAGACTTCCTTGCTGGTCTAGCGGTTAAGAATCTGCCTGTCAGTGCAGGGGACACGGGTTCGAGCCCTGGTCTGGGAAGATCCCATGTGCCACAGAGAAGCAGCCGAGTCTGCGTGCTGCATCTCCCGAGGCCCGCAGGCCCTAGAGCCGGTTTCTGCAGCGAGAAAAGCCACTGTCATATGAGAGGCCAGCTCATGGCAGCCAAGGGCAGCCCCGGCTCACCACATCTACAGAAAGTCCCTGTGCGCAACGAAGACTCAGCACGGTCAAAATATAAATAAATAAGCAAAAAGAATCTTTTTTAAAGGCCTGACATCTATATTATTTCCTTCACAAGCAAGAGAGGGTTTTCTCAAAGGACAATTACAGAACCAAAGTGCATCAGACACATATCCATTTAGGACACGACAGAAGAGAATTAAATCTCAAAATAATTATGTTGAGCGAGGAGGTCAAAGTAAAAAAAAGTGAATGGGGATTCCCTGGTGGTCCAGTGGTTAAGAATCCATCTTTCAATGCAAGGGATATGGGTTGGATCCCTGGCCAGGGAACTAAGACCCAAGCGCCGCAACGAGAGGGTCTGAGCTCTGCAACAGAATATCCTGTATGTCACAACAAGGGTCCTGCATGCCGCGAAGGAGACCCAACACAGCCAGATAAACACTGGCTGGCTTAGTCGCTCAGTCGTGTCTGACTCTTTGCAATCCCACGGATTGGAGCCCACCAGGCTCCTCTGCCCATGGGATTCTCCAGGCAAGAATACTGGAGTGGGTGGTCATTTCCTTCTCCAGGGGATTTTCCCAAACCCAGGGACTGAACCCGGGTCTCCTACACTGCAGGTGGATTCTTTACTGACTGAACCACCAGGGAAGTCCCGAAATAATGAAGGTTTTTTTTTTTTTTTTTAAAGCAAGCAAGCAGGCACAAGCTGTAAGAATCCATTTACAGAAAATGCAAGCTAATCTAGAGTGGCAGAATGCAGATCAGGGTGATGGCGGGAGCCGAGACAGACACAGAGGCACACAGAGGAGCCCAGGGTGGTCCGGTGGGTGGGGGTCTCACTCACTCAACTGTGATGGTTCCACATGTACAGACATACATATCAATGCGTCAGAACTTATTTCAGTGGGGGCTTTGGAGGTGTGCTGTACATCAATTACACCTGGATAAAGCTGTTCTAAAGAATTTTTTAAAAAGCAGTTTGGGACCTCCCTGATGGTCCAGTGCTTAAGAATCCACCTGGCAGTGGAGGTTGTGTGGGTTCCATCCCTGGTCAGGGAACTAAGATCCCACGCGTCATGGAGTAACTAAGCCATAAGCCACCACAACGACCAGATCTGAAGAGCCGAATAAATACATTTGTTTCTTTTAAGAAAAAAGCACTTTGTGTACACACCGGTTTGATTTCCTCCCGGTCCAGTTTGCGTCTGTAAAGCAGGATGGCGTGGATCCCGTTGCCAGCTCTTGCCGCCTGGATGTGAGTTGGTTTGATATACAGCAAGTCCTGACACAAAACACACCGAATTAGGGGGAATGTTCACGAAAAGACAAGCGAACTTCAACACACAGTGAATGTATTCCCACCACACATGTGTTCACGACACCTGCTCTGCCGTTTCAAGCTTCCAAGCAATTGTCTGGCTATGAAAGGTAATAGTCTATTTTAAAATTAAATGGTAAATAAATATAATTCAAGTCTAAAAAAAAGATAACAGTACTACATCCTAAATATCCTCATATAATGCATAAAAAGGAAAGCTGAAATTAAAAGCAACAATTAGATCATTCAGACAGTTTTCTGAGTGAGAAGTAACCAAAAGTTAAAATAATCTTTTATATAGAGTAGTGCTGGCAACTTTTTAGAAACACATTTCTAAGTGTTTATATTTTTCAAGTCCAAGGGTCGCTTATCTGTCTCAATGATACTTTGAGAGAAATTATATGTGTGGGGTTGTCCCCCGATTACATGGGAAATAGACACCAAAGTCTTTGGGAACGAAAGGGGACCAGACAGGCAGTTCACTCTAAAAAGTATTTTTCTGGGTCATATCAACAGTTTTTCTCTAAGTCTAACCTTGTTTCCTGGAGAAGGCAATGGCACCCCACTCCAGTACTCTTGCCTGGAAAACCCCATGGATGGAGGAGCCTGGTGGGCTACAGTCCATGGGATCACAGAGAGTCGGACACGACTGAGCGACTTCCCTTTCACTTTTCACTTTCATGCATTGGAGAAGGAAACGGCAACCCACTCCAGTGTTCTTGCCTGGAGAATCCCAGGGTCGGGGGAGCCTGGTGGGCTGCCGTCTATGGGGTCACAGAGTTGGACATGACTGAAGTGACTTAGCAGCAGCAGCAACCTTGTTTCCAAAGGATAAGAACAATTATTTTTAAAGAAAATAAATTTTAGAGGAGAAAAACAGAAAAAGCAAACAATAAGACAGAGAGAAGTGAAGTGAAGTTGCTCAGCCGTGTCTGACTCTTTGCGACCCATGGGCTGCAGCCCGCCAGGCTCCTGGCCATGGGATCTTTCAGGCATGAGTGCTGGAGCGGGGTGCCATTTCCTTCTCCAGGGGATCTGCCTGACTCAGGGATCAAACCCAGGTCTCCTGCATTGCAGGCAGATGCTTTACCCTCTGAGCCACCAGGGAAGATCGAAGATAGATATAAGGAGAAGGCAAAAAGTATAAGAGAAAGCAAAGAGGAGAAAGAAGGGGAAAGACAGACTCAGCAGCTGTTTAAGGCCGGTGGTCAGACACCGGCGGTGGTTAGCTGCTCCCTTACATCTGACTCCTTTGCGACCCCATGGACAATAGCCTTTGAGGCTCCTCTGTCCATGGATTTCCCAGGCAAGAACACTGGAGTGGGTTGCCATGCCCTCCTACAAGGGATCTTCCCGACCCAGGGATCACACGCACATCTCCTGCACTGCAGGCAGATTCTTCACCTGCTGAGTCATCAGGGAAGCCCAATGAGGTGTTTCTAACAAAATAATGGAGTGTGCTCTCCAGACCACCCACGTCTCAGAAGGCAAAAAAGACCAGAGATGTGAAAATGACACTCAGGGTGGGACCCACGTCACCCCAGGGCCCAGAATGACAAGCTCAGCACGTGCACGAGCTCTCAGCTGACCCACAGGGCAGGAGCAGGCAGGGATGTGGACCTTCAGCATTACTCAGGCTGAGTTAGGAAAACAGAGGGAGAGGTCTGCTGCGTGAGGAGTCCCGATCGCCACGAGACCATTTCTGCAATCCAGATTCCTGTCCAGCAGCTTGGTGGGCGCCCTTGAGCCTCATTGGGAATACAAAAGGACTTCCATGGGGCCCTCTGCTATGGATGGCAGGTCCTGGGCTCCCTGAGTGGGGCGTGAGGCCTTGGGTGGAGGAAGCAGGGCCAGGAGAGGCCCTGCGCACCCCCAGGCAGCCCGCAGGGCCGGGACGGGCCACCTGCGGCCTGGTCTCCACCGGACGCCATGGGCTCGCGGGGACTCACCATCGCGAAGTAGTTGCTGTTCACCATCAGCGGCCCTCGTCCTCGGAGGTAAATGTATTCCTCCCACCAGTCGCTCACCTGTCAGGTGCAAGCAGGAGAGAGCAAGGACAGGCTTAGCCAGGCTGCCCGGGACAGGGGTGGGCGCATTTACAGCATTTCTCTCTCTCTCGGGGCCAAGTCAGCCCCAGTGAGACTGAATGCGAAACAGTGGGCACCGGAAGATGGCTTGATTCAAGTCAAGACTCAGCTACAGGGTGCATCACCTGCATCTCAAAGATGGTTTAAAACATAAAAACACCAAATGGGAAAGAAATGATCAATGTCTGGCTGCTCTAACATTTCTTAACAGTGAACACCACCAGTAACGGTCCACAGACTGCCTCCCCACTTCTACCCCCACAGCTTCCACTCTCCTTGGAGCCACCCTGGGGCCATGTGTCCTGAATTCCCAGCATCCCTCAGGAGGCCTGCAGTCTCGTCCTAACCACACCCACAGCCTTCGGGACCCAAGGACACCATTCTTCCACTCTGTGTAAGAAAGTACATAAACACACAGAACGGTGCCCACCTAAGAATCTGAGTACCTGTGAAAACTTTCGCAGACACCCACGTAACCAGCACAGGATCAAACCCCGACGTGACTTGCCCCACCCTCCCTGGACTCTGACCGCTCTCTCCGGCCACGGCTCACCCCACGGACGTGCCCACCCACCAGTTCCGTCTGGGTCACACCTTCTCTTCCTCTCTCTGTTTAGTCACTAAGTCATGTCCAACTCTTTGTGACCCCATGGACTACAACCCGCCAGGCTTCCCTGTCCTCCATATCTCCCAGAGCTTGCTCAAACTCACGTCCATGGAGTCGGTGATGCCATCCAACCATCTCATCCTCTGTCACCCGCCCCCTTCTCTTCCTGCCTTCAATTTCGCCCAACATCAGTCTTTTCCAATGAATTGGCTCTTTGTATCAAGTGGCCAAAGTATTAAGCATCAGTCCTTCCAATGAATATTCAGGGCTGACTTCCTTTAGGATCGACTGGCTTGATCTCCTTGCTGTCCAAGGGACGCTCAGGAGTCTTCTCCAGCACCACAGTTTGAAAGCATCAATTATTTGGGGCTCAGCCTTCTTTACGGTCCAAGTCTTCCACACTAGTCGTTCCTCAGATCTTAACTCCTCTGCCTGTTTCATCCACCACTTGTCTCCTTCCACTGGCCATACGAAGGGAAACTCAACTGGCTCAGGAACAAATTATATTCCTACACAAAATCCCAAGAAAAACAGCATGCTCGTATACTCACATAATTGGTAGCCCACCAGGATTTCAGCTTCAAATACCACTGCAATCTCGGTCCCAGACTGACAGCAAAATCTTGTGCCAGAGCCGTCATCCGTGTAAAGTCTCCCTCCTTCATAAGAGGCTTCACAGATTCCAAGTACTGGGGTTAAGGAAAAAAAAAAC
>SJYC01071365.1:0-30587 GCA_006408675.1 Madoqua kirkii
GTTTTTTTTTTTTTTTTTAAAGCAAGCAAGCAGGCACAAGCTGTAAGAATCCATTTACAGAAAATGCAAGCTAATCTAGAGTGGCAGAATGCAGATCAGGGTGATGGCGGGAGCCGAGACAGACACAGAGGCACACAGAGGAGCCCAGGGTGGTCCGGTGGGTGGGGGTCTCACTCACTCAACTGTGATGGTTCCACATGTACAGACATACATATCAATGCGTCAGAATTATTTCAGTGGGGGCTTTGGAGGTGTGCTGTACATCAATTACACCTGGATAAAGCTGTTCTAAAGAATTTTTTAAAAAGCAGTTTGGGACCTCCCTGATGGTCCAGTGCTTAAGAATCCACCTGGCAGTGGAGGTTGTGTGGGTTCCATCCCTGGTCAGGGAACTAAGATCCCACGCGTCATGGAGTAACTAAGCCATAAGCCACCACAACGACCAGATCTGAAGAGCCGAATAAATACATTTGTTTCTTTTAAGAAAAAAGCACTTTGTGTACACACCGGTTTGATTTCCTCCCGGTCCAGTTTGCGTCTGTAAAGCAGGATGGCGTGGATCCCGTTGCCAGCTCTTGCCGCCTGGATGTGAGTTGGTTTGATATACAGCAAGTCCTGACACAAAACACACCGAATTAGGGGGAATGTTCACGAAAAGACAAGCGAACTTCAACACACAGTGAATGTATTCCCACCACACATGTGTTCACGACACCTGCTCTGCCGTTTCAAGCTTCCAAGCAATTGTCTGGCTATGAAAGGTAATAGTCTATTTTAAAATTAAATGGTAAATAAATATAATTCAAGTCTAAAAAAAAGATAACAGTACTACATCCTAAATATCCTCATATAATGCATAAAAAGGAAAGCTGAAATTAAAAGCAACAATTAGATCATTCAGACAGTTTTCTGAGTGAGAAGTAACCAAAAGTTAAAATAATCTTTTATATAGAGTAGTGCTGGCAACTTTTTAGAAACACATTTCTAAGTGTTTATATTTTTCAAGTCCAAGGGTCGCTTATCTGTCTCAATGATACTTTGAGAGAAATTATATGTGTGGGGTTGTCCCCCGATTACATGGGAAATAGACACCAAAGTCTTTGGGAACGAAAGGGGACCAGACAGGCAGTTCACTCTAAAAAGTATTTTTCTGGGTCATATCAACAGTTTTTCTCTAAGTCTAACCTTGTTTCCTGGAGAAGGCAATGGCACCCCACTCCAGTACTCTTGCCTGGAAAACCCCATGGATGGAGGAGCCTGGTGGGCTACAGTCCATGGGATCACAGAGAGTCGGACACGACTGAGCGACTTCCCTTTCACTTTTCACTTTCATGCATTGGAGAAGGAAACGGCAACCCACTCCAGTGTTCTTGCCTGGAGAATCCCAGGGTCGGGGGAGCCTGGTGGGCTGCCGTCTATGGGGTCACAGAGTTGGACATGACTGAAGTGACTTAGCAGCAGCAGCAACCTTGTTTCCAAAGGATAAGAACAATTATTTTTAAAGAAAATAAATTTTAGAGGAGAAAAACAGAAAAAGCAAACAATAAGACAGAGAGAAGTGAAGTGAAGTTGTGACACGACTGAGCGACTTCACTTTCACTTTTCACTTTCATGCATTGGAGAAGGAAACGGCAACCCACTCCAGTGTTCTTGCCTGGAGAATCCCAGGGTCGGGGGAGCCTGGTGGGCTGCCGTCTATGGGGTCACAGAGTTGGACATGACTGAAGTGACTTAGCAGCAGCAGCAACCTTGTTTCCAAAGGATAAGAACAATTATTTTTAAAGAAAATAAATTTTAGAGGAGAAAAACAGAAAAAGCAAACAATAAGACAGAGAGAAGTGAAGTGAAGTTGCTCAGCCGTGTCTGACTCTTTGCGACCCATGGGCTGCAGCCCGCCAGGCTCCTGGCCATGGGATCTTTCAGGCATGAGTGCTGGAGCGGGGTGCCATTTCCTTCTCCAGGGGATCTGCCTGACTCAGGGATCAAACCCAGGTCTCCTGCATTGCAGGCAGATGCTTTACCCTCTGAGCCACCAGGGAAGATCGAAGATAGATATAAGGAGAAGGCAAAAAGTATAAGAGAAAGCAAAGAGGAGAAAGAAGGGGAAAGACAGACTCAGCAGCTGTTTAAGGCCGGTGGTCAGACACCGGCGGTGGTTAGCTGCTCCCTTACATCTGACTCCTTTGCGACCCCATGGACAATAGCCTTTGAGGCTCCTCTGTCCATGGATTTCCCAGGCAAGAACACTGGAGTGGGTTGCCATGCCCTCCTACAAGGGATCTTCCCGACCCAGGGATCACACGCACATCTCCTGCACTGCAGGCAGATTCTTCACCTGCTGAGTCATCAGGGAAGCCCAATGAGGTGTTTCTAACAAAATAATGGAGTGTGCTCTCCAGACCACCCACGTCTCAGAAGGCAAAAAAGACCAGAGATGTGAAAATGACACTCAGGGTGGGACCCACGTCACCCCAGGGCCCAGAATGACAAGCTCAGCACGTGCACGAGCTCTCAGCTGACCCACAGGGCAGGAGCAGGCAGGGATGTGGACCTTCAGCATTACTCAGGCTGAGTTAGGAAAACAGAGGGAGAGGTCTGCTGCGTGAGGAGTCCCGATCGCCACGAGACCATTTCTGCAATCCAGATTCCTCTGCAGCAGCTTGGTGGGCGCCCTTGAGCCTCATTGGGAATACAAAAGGACTTCCATGGGGCCCTCTGCTATGGATGGCAGGTCCTGGGCTCCCTGAGTGGGGCGTGAGGCCTTGGGTGGAGGAAGCAGGGCCAGGAGAGGCCCTGCGCACCCCCAGGCAGCCCGCAGGGCCGGGACGGGCCACCTGCGGCCTGGTCTCCACCGGACGCCATGGGCTCGCGGGGACTCACCATCGCGAAGTAGTTGCTGTTCACCATCAGCGGCCCTCGTCCTCGGAGGTAAATGTATTCCTCCCACCAGTCGCTCACCTGTCAGGTGCAAGCAGGAGAGAGCAAGGACAGGCTTAGCCAGGCTCCCGGGACAGGGGTGGGCGCATTTACAGCATTTCTCTCTCTCTCGGGGCCAAGTCAGCCCCAGTGAGACTGAATGCGAAACAGTGGGCACCGGAAGATGGCTTGATTCAAGTCAAGACTCAGCTACAGGGTGCATCACCTGCATCTCAAAGATGGTTTAAAACATAAAAACACCAAATGGGAAAGAAATGATCAATGTCTGGCTGCTCTAACATTTCTTAACAGTGAACACCACCAGTAACGGTCCACAGACTGCCTCCCCACTTCTACCCCCACAGCTTCCACTCTCCTTGGAGCCACCCTGGGGCCATGTGTCCTGAATTCCCAGCATCCCTCAGGAGGCCTGCAGTCTCGTCCTAACCACACCCACAGCCTTCGGGACCCAAGGACACCATTCTTCCACTCTGTGTAAGAAAGTACATAAACACACAGAATGGTGCCCACCTAAGAATCTGAGTACCTGTGAAAACTTTCGCAGACACCCACGTAACCAGCACAGGATCAAACCCCGACGTGACTTGCCCCACCCTCCCTGGACTCTGACCGCTCTCTCCGGCCACGGCTCACCCCACGGACGTGCCCACCCACCAGTTCCGTCTGGGTCACACCTTCTCTTCCTCTCTCTGTTTAGTCACTAAGTCATGTCCAACTCTTTGTGACCCCATGGACTACAACCCGCCAGGCTTCCCTGTCCTCCATATCTCCCAGAGCTTGCTCAAACTCACGTCCATGGAGTCGGTGATGCCATCCAACCATCTCATCCTCTGTCACCCGCCCCCTTCTCTTCCTGCCTTCAATTTCGCCCAACATCAGTCTTTTCCAATGAATTGGCTCTTTGTATCAAGTGGCCAAAGTATTAAGCATCAGTCCTTCCAATGAATATTCAGGGCTGACTTCCTTTAGGATCGACTGGCTTGATCTCCTTGCTGTCCAAGGGACGCTCAGGAGTCTTCTCCAGCACCACAGTTTGAAAGCATCAATTATTTGGGGCTCAGCCTTCTTTACGGTCCAAGTCTTCCACACAGTCGTTCCTCAGATCTTAACTCCTCTGCCTGTTTCATCCACCACTTGTCTCCTTCCACTGGCCATACGAAGGGAAACTCAACTGGCTCAGGAACAAATTATATTCCTACACAAAATCCCAAGAAAAACAGCATGCTCGTATACTCACATAATTGGTAGCCCACCAGGATTTCAGCTTCAAATACCACTGCAATCTCGGTCCCAGACTGACAGCAAAATCTTGTGCCAGAGCCGTCATCCGTGTAAAGTCTCCCTCCTTCATAAGAGGCTTAGCTCCTTGGAGCCACCCTGGGGCCATGTGTCCTGAATTCCCAGCATCCCTCAGGAGGCCTGCAGTCTCGTCCTAACCACACCCACAGCCTTCGGGACCCAAGGACACCATTCTTCCACTCTGTGTAAGAAAGTACATAAACACACAGAATGGTGCCCACCTAAGAATCTGAGTACCTGTGAAAACTTTCGCAGACACCCACGTAACCAGCACAGGATCAAACCCCGACGTGACTTGCCCCACCCTCCCTGGACTCTGACCGCTCTCTCCGGCCACGGCTCACCCCACGGACGTGCCCACCCACCAGTTCCGTCTGGGTCACACCTTCTCTTCCTCTCTCTGTTTAGTCACTAAGTCATGTCCAACTCTTTGTGACCCCATGGACTACAACCCGCCAGGCTTCCCTGTCCTCCATATCTCCCAGAGCTTGCTCAAACTCACGTCCATGGAGTCGGTGATGCCATCCAACCATCTCATCCTCTGTCACCCGCCCCCTTCTCTTCCTGCCTTCAATTTCGCCCAACATCAGTCTTTTCCAATGAATTGGCTCTTTGTATCAAGTGGCCAAAGTATTAAGCATCAGTCCTTCCAATGAATATTCAGGGCTGACTTCCTTTAGGATCGACTGGCTTGATCTCCTTGCTGTCCAAGGGACGCTCAGGAGTCTTCTCCAGCACCACAGTTTGAAAGCATCAATTATTTGGGGCTCAGCCTTCTTTACGGTCCAAGTCTTCCACACTAGTCGTTCCTCAGATCTTAACTCCTCTGCCTGTTTCATCCACCACTTGTCTCCTTCCACTGGCCATACGAAGGGAAACTCAACTGGCTCAGGAACAAATTATATTCCTACACAAAATCCCAAGAAAAACAGCATGCTCGTATACTCACATAATTGGTAGCCCACCAGGATTTCAGCTTCAAATACCACTGCAATCTCGGTCCCAGACTGACAGCAAAATCTTGTGCCAGAGCCGTCATCCGTGTAAAGTCTCCCTCCTTCATAAGAGGCTTCACAGATTCCAAGTACTGGGGTTAAGGAAAAAAAAAACATAAGCCCAGCTAAAATAGAAGGCTTCTTTACTTATGCCTTAGAAAAAGGCTAGTCTTCACTCAAGTTAGGTAGCGTCAATACTACAGGACATTTTACATCAGGGATAACTCAACAATTAAACTTTTGGGGGGGACATCACCAGTGGCCCAGCAGCTAAGGCTCCAAGCTCCCAGTGCCAGGGGCCTTGGCTGGATAGTTTGTCAGGGAACTAGGTCTCACATACTGCAACTAAGACCCCACATGCTACAAATTAAGACCCTGCATGCTACAATTAAGACCTGGAGCAGCCAAATTAATTAATTCTATTTTAAAAAGACAAACTTCCTTGTCCTTTTACTGGCATGCACGCTCCTCAGATCTCGAATCAGCACAAAATCACCAAAGTGGACTCCAGACTGACAAGATCAAGATTTGGTCAACAATGAGCTTTTAACGTGTGGGTTTTTTTTCTCCATCATCTGGTCCTTCATAAGAGCTCTGTTCTCACCTAGGCTATGAAGGTGCCAATGAGATGGGTGGGGAGGCTCTGAGAGCCTAGGGTGGTACTAAAGGCTGGTGCTTAGGACCCCAGGACGGGAAAGTGGAGCCGGAAAAATGATAGGGACGGGGGTCACACCACCAGGCTGAGGCCAGGACACCAGTTCAGAATTTTCAGGGCCCCCACTTTGATTCACTCTGGTCCTTGCAGGTAGGAGGAGGCAGGTAGCAGTATATTTTTTGGCTGCACCAGGGGGCATGAGGGATCTTAGCCCCCCGAGCAGGGATACAACCCAAACCCCTTGCCGTGGAAACTCGGGGTCTTAACCATGGACCACCAGGAAGTCTCATCAAGTCATAGCCTTGATCGCAAAGATGCTGGTGCTCAGAGCAGGTGCTCCGGAGGGAGCGTGAAGTTGACCTACCCTGTTGACAGTGTCCTGGACAGCTGGGACAGGCAGGCGCGGCAGAGACGTCTGGAAGCTGTACAACATGGGTTTTCGGCCTGAGAAGATCTTGACCATAAACTAACAAAACAGAACAAAGGTACATTCTGAAAGACAGGGATTGTGTCAAAGGCCCCAAACCAGTTTTTCAGTGTATATGACTCGCCAACTGTTGACTGATTCTCCACTGCAGCTCATCTCTTCCAGTCCATTTTCTGCCCAAACCCCCGCAGGCCTCAGCAAACAGCAAACCCCAAATAAAAGCCAGGGCGAATGAAGCCCTGTATCTGAGACACGTCCTGCCCTGTCCGGGAGGTGCCATGCCCTAGGCACCCTGACACGGGGTCTGATTGCTCTTCTGCACAAGGGAATTAAGTTCCATGTGTCGACTTCTGCAAGGCCCTCGGTTTCCAGATTGGCACCAGGGGCTGGGTGAGGGGCCTGGACCCAGAAGCAAGCTCGGGAGAAGCAGTGGGACCCTCTGGTCATTGACATGTCTGGGGAAGGGCACACACTTGCCCTGGAGTGATCGAAACATGGTCTAGTAATTGGTCACCTCATGCTGACCTGACTTCAGAGAATTTCTAGGGCTCATGGCCCCAGGGGGCGAGGAGGTGGGGGGAGTGCTGTGATTCTTGATGCTGAAGAGCAGGTGGGACTCAACCGGACACCAGCTATGAAGGCCACCCTGGGGCAGGTCATTTCTCTTGCTTAATGAAGAGTTGACACCACCCCAGCATCTCTCCTGGGAGTTAAATTCTATTTCTCTGGAAATCAGAAATCTTACATGCAAGCAACAGCAGGAGGTCTGTTTGGGAAAGAGGAAAGGTGTGCTGTGGTGGGCTCCAGCATGGGGATGCCCACCCCTTTCAGAGGGAGCCCCAGGGGGCAGCGTTCAACCACAGGTGGAGGTATCACCGGGTGAGATAAGGACAACATCCATGCTCATGGCACCTAAGTGGCTGCTGGACTAAGGACCAAGGTGAGCTGGTGAAACGTGCTAGAAGCTAAGGGTGAGTCAGGGTGTCCTAGTCTCAGCTAGGGAAACCATTTATTGCCCGAGTTAGTCAGAAAGGCTACAGAGAAGCAGATGGAAGGTACTTTTGTTTGATGGGTGACTGAGATGACAAACCCAGCAGACATCAACCCAGGTATTCAGGACACACTAATTAAAGGAAAAGAGTCCCCAGCCCAAGCTCATGAGTCACAGTGGGTCAGACTTCTCCGGCAATTACAGGGCGACACTCAAGTCACCAAGGGGACGGTATAGCACAGGGAACGCTACGCAATACTCCGTAGTGACCTATTTGGGAACAGAACCTAAAAAAAGAGTGGATATATGGATACGCCCAGGCTTTCCAGATGGCTCAGGGGGTGAAGAATACACCTGCCGTGCAGGAGATGCAGGTTCAATCCCTGGGTCGGGAAGATCTCCTGGAGGAGGAAATGGCAACACACTGCAGTAACTACTCTTGTCTGGAGAATCCCATGGACAGCGGAGCCTGGTAGGCTATGGTCCACAGCGCTACAAGGAGTCGGACATGACTGAAATGACTGAGCGTGCACGCACGCGCACACACACACACACACACACACGTGTATGCATAACTGATTCACTTTGCTATACACCTGAAACTATTACAACAGTGTAGGTCAACTAGACTTCAATAAAAATTAGTGTTAAAAAAAGTCACCAAGGGGAAAAAAGGCCCAGTGAGGACCCTTCTTGCAGAAGAGAAAGTCTCCCACACCAGACACCAGGCTGAGTGGGTGAACAAGACTCAGAAGGACATATCCTGGGTGGTCTCAGGGGTCCGTGGAATCCCAGAAGCAGCAAGGAGGGAGGGGGGCTGCAGGGGCCAGAGGCCAGGGGCTGGGGGTTGTGGATCTAGCTGACTTACACTGCTGTGTTAGTTTCCGGTGTATAACACAGTGAGTCAGTTATGCATATACATGTGGGGTATGTCCCTTAAAGGGGACAAGGTGTCAGTTACAAGATGTAACTGTGTTCTGTTTGGTTGGGCGGTTTTTGCTTTTCTTTTTCTGTCTTCCTTTTCTGGGCATACCACTGGTTATGTGGGGTCTCAGTTCCCTGACACAGGATGGGACCCGCTACAGTGGAAGTGTAGACTCTCAACCACTGGACTTTTCAGGAAAGTCCTGAAAAAAGCATGTGCTGGACGCTGGGCCTGGAACAAACAATCCTGCATCAGACCTGACAAATTTGCTAAGAGGGTGAATCTTAGGTTAAATGCTCTTACGTTCAAAGGCAAAATGCATGGGTGGGGCCCAGGTTTCAGGGAGGGCAGGGTGGATATATTAGTAACTTTGGCAGAGATGAGGATTTCACAAGTGTATATTTGTCTCCAGACACATCAAGCTATGAAACAGCCACGGCTTTGAGGATGTCAGGCAGTTAAGAACCATCTACCGGGGAGCTCCCTGGCAGTCCAGCGGTTAAGACGTTGGCTTTTCACTGCCATGGACTCAGGTTCGACCCCTGGTTGGGAACTAAGGTCCTACAAGTCTCGAGGCCCGGCAGAAAGAAACAAAACCCTCTGCGCCAGCTGCATGCCGGGGCAGCATTACCATCCAGATCTTGGTGGTGCGGCTCAACTGGCCGTGCTGGGTGAACATCCAGCCGTGGTAAGACAGCAGCACCTTCAGGGAGTAGCGCATGGTGACGATGAGGGCCGCCCATAGCCCCGTGCCGAAGAGGACACCACTCACCACCTTCTTGGTCTGGCTGGACATGCAGCCACTGCCAAAACAAGACCAGACAAGCCGTAGCTTCATCAGCAAAGGAAGCCACGGGCCACGGCGCCAAAAGATGCCACATGCTCCCAGGCGGGGCGGCAGAGAGAGGGGGCCACCCGCGTTAACCTGATTCTCCCAAGACTCAGCCATCTTTCTTCTGGATGTGAGATGAACCAGCCCCATCTGCTTTGCTGGTCCTTGAAACAAACCCAGGCTAATGGGCTAATCAGGGAAAACAGACAGCTTCCTCCAGGTCCAGGTGGGATGAGAAGGTGAGGCACTGGCTGGCCCACAATGGAAGCTATGCCCCAGACTGACGACTGACCTGCGTTCTACTCGGCTGGGAGCCGGCTGCAATTCTCTGCCTTCCGTTCCTGCTACTCAAGATGTTTTTCCCTTCAACATACCTTTGCATTTCATCATGACTCATAAGGAATGCAGGTCACTTGACAGAACTGTTACTTCAACTATTTATATCAAAAGAGCTTGGTTTTGATCTGGGTAGGAACCTTTATCATGAATACATGTAGAAACTGATGCTGTAACACGATCACTTAAAAACCTAGAAAATATTTTCATTTGCTAGGGAAAGTGATATAGAGAGGAAAGTGATCTGATACAGATGGGACTTAAAAAATGAGAAGAAATGCAGCTACCCATAAACCCTGTGGGCTGTAGTTGCAGTTGTTTTGAAAAACCACAAAATAGTCACAAAATAAAAATAGTTTAAGTAGCAAATGTTGGTGAGGATGTGGAGAAAAAAAGGAACATTTATGCACTGTTGGTGGGAATGTAAACCGATGCAGTCACTATGGAAAACAATATGAGATTCCTCAAAAAATTTTAAAAACAGAACTACCATATGAGGCAACAATTGCCCTTTTGAGTATTTATCTGAAGGAAATGAAATCACTCTATGCTCCCTACCGCATTATTTACAACAGACCAGACATGGAAACTTAAGTGTCCATGGACAAATGAATGGATAAAGAAGAGATGGTATTAATATCGACTGATACAATGGAATATTATTCAGCAAAAAAAAAGAATAAATGCTGCCATTTGTGACAACATGGATGGGCTAAGGCCATTACACCAAGTGTAATAAGTCAGAGAAAGACAAATACCAGATGATATCACTCACATGTGGAATCTGAAATATGATACAAATGAACTTTATTTTAATGAAACAGAAACAGACTCACAGACAAAAAAAACTAATATATATATAATATATATGTATATATATTATATCTATATTATATATATGTGTGTGTATATATATATACACATTCCTGAATCATTTTGCTGTACACCAGAAACTAACACAACACTGAATATTAACTCTACTTCAATTAAAAAAAAAAGTTAAAAAAGAAAGACATATATTGTATGGTCTCACACGTGAAATCTAAAAAAAAAATTTTTCTTAATTTGTAACTATATTGGGTGATGGATGTTAACAAAACTTGTGGTAATCCTTTTGTAGAATATACATATCAAATCATTATGTTGTACACCTAAGAACTGATGTTTTCAAACTGTGGTGCTGGAGACGACTCTTGAGAGTCCCTTGGACTGCAAGGAGATCAAAGCAGCCCATCCTAAGGAGATCAGTCCTGAGTGTTCACTGGAAGGACGGATGCTGAAGCCGAAGCTCCAATGCTCTGGCCACCTGATGCGAAGAGCCGACATTAGAGAAGACCCTGACGCTGGGAGAGACTGAAGGCCGGAAGAGAAGGGGGCGGCAGAGAGTGAGATGGGTCGGATGGCATCAGTGACTCAGTAGGCATGAGTCTGAGCGAACTCCGGGAAACACTGGAGGACAGGGAAGCCTGGACACGACTCAGCGACGAACGAAGGGCGCGGGCGGCACTTTCTGTGCGCACACCTCTCGGCACTTGGACTGAAAGGACTGGCCAAGAAGCTTTGTCACACGTGTGGCCCCTCTAGGGCTGCAGCACATGGCCTACCCAGGGGTCGGGGAGGCCGCGACCTCAGGGTGCTGGGGACCCTCTGCAGTAAGAATGTGCAGAACAGTCCTTGACCCTTGACCCTGGGAGCTGCGCGCCTATTAACTTGGTCTTTCTAAATCTGGGCCAAGGATGGCCCAGTTTACTGCAATTGGTTTAGAGGGAGGAAGAAACAAATCTTATAAAGACTCAGATTAGAAAGGGCTTTAAATAGCCGACTCTTCTAAATATAATCCAGTGTAAAGAGACCGCCCGTGGTCCAGGGTAAGTTAAAAAGTGTGTTAAACCCAAGCAGGCAGGGACGCAGAGATGAACTGTCTACAGCGGGGCAGGCCTGTGACTCTCCGGAAAGAGAGGGTGGAGACAAGGGCAAGGTGACGAGAGAGAGACGGAGCCCCTGCTCGGGGACCCTGTCGGGACGCCCGGCCCCTCAGGCAGACCAAGAAGTCTGGCAGGTGGGAAGCGCGGGTGTGCGTTCCCCCCGGGGACGGGTTTGTACCTGGGGCCTTGCAGATGCTGACAGAGGTGTGAGCCAGGGTTCCGAGGCGGCTGGGGGCTGTGGGTGACTCAGAGCGTCACACTAGCTGCCAAGCACCCCAGGGCCCGGTGAACAAGGAGCAGCTGTTGGCAGCGAGGGGCACCAGCCCAGACAGGGGAAGATTCAGACCTTTCCGTGAAAAGTGCTTAATCCTTTCTTGACCGTGATCAAATCAAACTCAGTCTTGAACCGTGAGCTTTCTTCTATGTCGCATTTTGCCACTTTATTTTCCTGTCCTTTTCTGAAGGCAATATTGAATTCCAAACAACCAGCTTAGTAAAGGGCCCAGAAATTCATCTGTTTATCTTGGGCCCAACCCCAACATTGCAGCTACGGCCCAGAGACCGGGTGGACACACCTGGGCTACAGTCTGTCCCCCACCTTCCTCACAAAACTCCTGGCCCCAAAAGCAAAGCTCAGAAATTCCCTGGTGGTCCAGTGGTTAACACTCTGCCCTTCCACTGCAGGGGGGTGCAGGTTCGATCCCCGGTCGGGAAACTAAGATCCCACCTGCTCTGAGGCACGGTCAAAAAATGAAAGGAAAAAAAAAAAAAAACAAAACCCAACATAAAGCAAAGCTCAAATATGGCAGGAGGACTTGGGGATTATCATTTCTCCAGTCACAGATCGAAAGTGCTCACCGACATCAGCAAGCGAGCCCTGAACAGGATCAAAGGTCTGGCTTGGGACAGGGCACAGCCAAGGTAGAGGCACTAGGCCTTTTCAATCAGAAGAGAAACTGGTTTCCCACAGGAGTTCCCTTGCAGTCCAGCTCCAGCGGTTAGGACTCAGCACTTTCACGGCTGAGGGCCTGGGTTCCGTCCCTGGTTGGGGAACTAAGATCCCACAAGCCTCATGGCACAGCCAAAGGAATAAAAATGTGCCGTCCAGAGCTGCAATCACAATGTAACGGAGGGGGGTGGGGTAGGGTCAGCCCCGTGCGGGTCCCATCACTGGGTCCCTCAGACGCCAACGAGGCAGAGGTGCTGTTTCTGCCTAGGTTCTCTGCGAGGAGGTTCAGGGCCTGCTGAGGGGGGCACGGGGGTCCAAAGTGCTGCGCAGAGCTGGGTCTGGAGCCCAACCTCCCCACTTCCTCTCCGTGACTCTGGCAGGAATCCACATCTTTTTTTTTCTCAGTATTTACTTGTGAATCTATTTGGCTGCACAGGTCTTAGTTGCGGCAATCAAGACCTTTGACCTTTGCTGTGGCCTGCGGGATCTTTACTTGTGGCATGTGAACATTTAGCTGTGACATGCAGGATCTAGTTACCTGACCAGGGGGGTGAATCTGGGCCCCCTGCATTGAGTCTTAGCCGCTGGACCCCCAGGGAAATCCCAGGAGTCTGCAAGCTTGAGCATTTCCTCACTTTACATCAGAGAGCCCAGTGAGAGAGGTCACTGCCACACAGGGGCCACAGGGCAGGAGATGATCGCGGGAGACAGGGTCAACCCCAGGACCGGAGGGAAGAAAGGACACCAGAGGGGCTCCACAAAGACCCTCGAGGGCACGGCCAGCATTCCCGCACGAGACCCCAGGTGCCACACACCTTGAAGGAAAAGTATCACCAAAGGCTTCTCCAGGCCAGAGCTCACAATATTTAAAAAAAAAAAAAAAGCCTATTTTCAAGCTCTTAGAAAACTACAGTGACTAGGATAGAGTGTTGGGGGTCCCCCCCCAGATTCTAAGTCACTCAGACAAGGAGTTGAGCAGCTGAAGTCTCCCCAGAACCCCCCACAGCAGGCAGCTCTCAGAGTCCCAGAACTCCAGGCTGGCCCACTGTATAAGGAAGACATCATGTCCAGAACCAGTGCCTGGGACAAAATTCATTCTGAGGGCCCCTGGCCAGGCTAAGTGGACTGACAGGCACCCCAGGACAGAGGTTGCTCTTCACACCTCTGGGCTTCAGAGACAGAGTGAGAAGGGACCCCAAACTCCCCAGGGGACCTCCCCAGGACATGGGGAGAAAGCTGTCGTGAGAATCGTAGCAAAAGCCTCACAGAGAATATCCAGAACAGACCGTCATGACATTTGAAAAGATAGAAAAACGGCAGCAACAAAAAAGGGTCACTCCCTAGACCCTTTGAGATTTGAGAGGCTTACTCACGTCGTGTCCAGGGTCCGATTGATCTTAGCGATTATTCCCAAAGAGGGGTCAATCTTGGCGTACATGGTCGACATCACGCCCACAACCACGATGAGCCAACTGGAGGGACTCGCTGGGTACACGCCGGTGATGATGCCATTCTAGAAACAGACAGGAGCGCCGTGAGCAATGCCCCAAGAATATTGGAGTGGGCGGCTATTCCCTTTGCCAGGGGATCATCCCTGGTTCTGGAGAGTGACCCCAGGACGTTAGAATCACCCTAAGTTGGACGCCTTAAGTTAACATACGGATTCCTTAGCTCCCCTGAGACTGACTCAGGGACACTGGCTACCATGCCCACCACAATGTCCTCTCCCCAACCTGCTGCATCCAGGATGCCCCGAGACCCTCACTCTCAGATCAGCCCTCTCACTGCTCCTGAATCAGACACTGCTTAACTGGAGGTATTAATATCTACAGGAGACCTCACTCCATGGCCAGATCTCCCGTAAGATGCTTTAGCCAAAACCCTGCAGCAGCCCCTTAAAAAAAAATGTAGCAGGGAAGAGGGTTAGGAAGAAATAGGACCTCCAAGTTGGCAAAATGTTGACAGTTGTGAAAATGAGCGATGTGACTTCATAATAGCTATGTGCCTTTATTATTTTCTTTACTTTTGTGTATGTTTCAAGACTTACAATTAAAAAAAAAATCATACTGAAGTCATGTTAATAAGAGATTGATTTGACCAAGACGATGGATTAAAAACATTCTCAAAGCTTTACTGAATTCTATTAGGAGAGACTACCATGTTATTCTCATTATCGAGAGGTATGGAAGATTTTAAACAAAGTGGTTGTGGGTGAGGGGCAGGGGCAGGGTGGGGGTGCCTTCTGGTGTTCTCTGAAGTTCTCTGAAATGTTCTTATAAAATAAACAGACACATTAAATGACCACGGGGGAAGAAGGTTCTAGATAAACGGCCTCCACTCATCACACTCCCCACCCTGCAGTAGCTCTGCTAGCCTTGTCCCCACCCCAACCCCTGCCCCTAGGTTCCCTAGGAAACCACGGGGTTAGGAGGGTACAAGGAGGCTCCCAACAAGGTCAGGAGTGCAGAGGGCATTTCTCTCTGCAGGTGGCACCCTCCTCCACTCTGAGTGGGTCACAACAGCTGGGGCCTCAGGCAAAAGACTATGCACCTGATGCAAAGAGCTGACTCACTGGAAAACACCCTGGTGCTGGGAAAGATTGAAGGCAGGAGGAGAAGGGGACGACAGACGATGAGATGGTTGGATGGCATCACTGACTCAATGGACATGAGTTTGAGCAAGCTTCGGGAGTTGGCGATGGACAGGGAGGCCTGGCGTGCTGCAGTCCATGGGGTCGCAAAGAATCGGACTCAACCAGGCGACTGGACTAGACTGAATTGAACTGAACCTGGGCCCCAGGACCCTCCAGTAGAGCCAGGGGACACCTGTCCAGCCAGGCCAGGTCTCCCTCGCCATTGCTCTCACCCACTCCAGCTCTGGGGCCTTTCTCAACAGCCCTCCTCTGAGCTGCCCTCTGAAAGGAAAACTGGACAACAAACCCAGTTTTGTTGGGGAATATGGAGCGGACACTTTTGATACACTTTCAACGTGCTTGAATTTTTTTTAAACATGCATTTGTCCTTCTGTGACTTTCATTTTTTAGGAGAAGGAGGATCTATTATTACTGGCAGTGAGAAAAGAGAACCCTGGGGACTTTTCCCGGCACTGTCTCCCCGAACAGAAGAAATGAGGAAGTTTCCAGCGAAGAGTACATGCATATTCACGACTGCTGTGAATTTTAAAATAAAATGAATTAAGACACATCGGACTTCCCCGGCCATCCAATGGTTAAGACTTTGCCTTCCCATCCAGTAGGTGCCAGTTTTATCCGTGGTCGGGGAACGAAGATCCCCCAGAGGCCGCCAGCCAAAAACCCAAAGACATAAAACAGAAGCAATGTTGTAACAAAGTTTTTCAATAAAGACTTTTAAAAAATGTCCCTCTGCTGGCCTATATGGGAAAACAATCTGACAAAGAGTGGATATTTGTATGTGTATAACTGACTCACTTTGCGATAGACCTGAAATGAATACAACACTATAAATCAACTATACTCCAGGAAAATTTAAAAAACAAAAGACACATGGCTGAAAACAGTGAATAAATGTCCACTCCTGCCGGTAAACAGAACTGGGAACTTTGCATTTGCTCAGCCACTCAGCTGTGTTACGTCCCCATGGACTGGAGCCTGCCGGGCTCCTCTGCCTATGGGATCCTCAGACAGGAACACTGGAGTGGGTAGCCAATTCCCTTCTCCAGGCGATCTTCCAGACACAGGAAATGAACCCGAATCTCCTGCACCGGCAGGCAGATTCTCTGCCCCTAAGGCCCCTCGGAAGCCTGCGCATCTGCATTTCCGTGCATCTTTTCAGTGGTGGACTATTTCATCAGTGAGCTATCTGTTAAAGAAACTCTCTATGGATTCACACAGATGGAAAACAATCCTTTTCCTGTGAAGTGTAGAAAGGCCCAGACTCAGAGCTAGAGACCTTTATTCTCCTTCTACCCCAAAGGTCACTTAACTTCTCTGAACCCCGATTTCCTCATCTGCCCAAAGGGTCCCAATTCACCCCGTCTGCCTTACAGAATTTCTCCAGGAATTCAGTGAGCCGATACATATACAACTGTCTCACAGGCCTTAAGGACCAGGAAACATACATTAGCTGCCAATGATCACAGACACACTGAAACTTCAACAGAACCTGGAGTTCTCAAATAGGAAAGCGAACATTGCACAGATGGAAGGAAGTATCTGGAAACCTTGAATCTGATGAACTTCTTCTTCCAGGAATGAAGTCCAGACAGATAGATCTGCCTGAGGGCCTCATGGCTCATTCGGAGGTCGATCCCATCTGGAGTGACTGTGAACTGGAAGGCCACGGCTTGGTGGGCCTCCGCCATGGTCAGCGAGCTCCTGGAACGACAAGGGTGAACAGGACATGGTGAGTGCTGACCGGACATTAGAAAATCCCTTGACACGGTTGTTGTTTAGTCACTAAGTCGTGTCTGACTCTGCGACCCCAAGGACTGTGGCCTGCCTGCCTCCTCTGTCCACAGGATTTCCCAGGCAAGAATACTGGAGTGGGTTGCCATCTCCTTCCATAGGGCATCTTCCTGACTGAGGGATCGGACTGGTACCTCTTGCGCTGGCAGGCGGTTCTTTACCGATGAACCACTGGGGAAACCCCTATACAGACATGTGATCCATTCTGAATTTGACCATTTCCTCCCATTGGAGAAATTGAATGTTACGCATTAACACACTTGGTTGTGACTGCCCATCACCTCTCCCTCCCTGCTCCAGCGGGTTCAGACAACCCATCGCTGCCTTTTCTTGGAGGCGCCGAGTGGTCGGCAGAGTCCAGGAGCCGGAACCCTTCACTCCTAGGCCCCTGGCCAGCCCACCAACCCTGCCTCCAGGCAATAGGCAGCCATAGCCTCACCCGACTGGAATCCCAAATCCCAGGGTGGTTTAGCAACTTGCCATGCCAGGGCAAATCCCATCTCCATCTACCAGGCAGCCTGGAGGGTTGCCTGGCACAGAAAGTCCTCAAACACATCCATAACAGCCCTGATCCTTTATCTCAGGTGGGAATCAGGGTCAACACCACACACCTTGGCTACAAGGTAGCCACTCCACAGACCACTTCAGGTTCCAGAAGACTCCAGGAAAACCCCTTGCACAGAACCCTGGGGCAGGGGCAGGCCTCCCTCCCGGAGACTTGGGAAATCAGACAGCTGCCACACTCATCCCCGGAAGGTCTGGCCCTCCTGGCTGGTTTCCAGCCTCTTCCAGGGCAGCCCATTTCATTTTCTTGCTGTAAATATTTGTCCTTTCACCTTCTTCCTTGACCAGCTCCGGACTCACGTCTTCCCTCTTGGCTTCCCAGACATTAGCCCTCCCCCGATCTGCTGAAAGTGCCCGATGGCACCACCTCCTCCTAAACCCTGTGCCAACAAGCACACCTGCACACAAAGGGGCTAAAAGCTCATCAGTTCAATCACTCACTTGTGTCCAATTCTTTGTGACCCCATGGACTGCAGCACGCCAGGCTTCCCTCTCCTTCAGTATCTCCCTGGAGTTTGCTCAAATTCATGTCCATTGAATCAGTGATGCTATCTACCAACTCGTCCTCTGCCCCTCCCTTCTCCTTCTGTCTTCAGTCTTTCCCAGCATAAGGGTCTCTTCCAACTGAATTGGCTCTTTGCATCAGGTGGCCAAAGGACTGGAGTTTCAACTTCAGCAACAGTCCTTCCATGAATATTCGGGACTGATCTCCTTTAGGATGGACTGGTTTGATCTCCTTGTAGTCCAAAGGACTCTCAAGAGTCTTCTCCAACACCACAGTTCAAAACCATCAATTCTTTGGTGCTCAGCCTTCTTTGTGGTCCCACCCTCACATTGGTACATGATGGGAAAAAGCACAGCTTTGACTGAACAGACTTGTTGGCAAAGTGATGTCTCTGCTTTTTAATACACTGTCTACATTTATCATACTTCCAAGGAGCAAGCATCTTTTACTTTCATGGCTGCAGTCACTGTCTGCAGTGATTTTGGAGCCCAGGAAAATGAAATCTGTCACTGTTTCCATCTTCTTGCCATCTATTTGCCATGAAGTGATGGGACTGGATGCCATGATCTTAGTTTTTTGAATGTTGAGTTTTAAGCCAGGTTTTTCACTCTTCTCTTTCCCCTTTATCAAGAGGCTCTTTAGTTTCTCTTCACTTTCTGCTATTAGGGTAGTGTCATCTGCATATCTGAGGTTATTGACATTACTCCCGAAATCTTGATTCTAGCTTGTGCTTCATCCAGCTTGGCATTTAGAATGAGCTATTCTGCATAGAAGTTAAATAAGCAGGTGACAATATACAGCCTTGTCATACTCCTTTCCCAGATCTGAACCAGTTTGTTGTTCTGTGTCTGGTTCTGTGTTCTGGTTCTGGTTCTTAGCCTACATTCAAGTTTCTCAGGAGGCAGGTAAGGTGGTCTGGGATTTCCAACTCTTTAAGAATTTTCCACAGTTTGTTGTGATCCACACAGTCAAAGGCTTTAGCGAGGTCCATGAAGCAGAAGTAGATGTTTTTCTGGAATCCCCTTGCTTTTTCTTCAGGAAATCAGAACAAGTGATCCCGGCTGTCACTCACTTGTCCATTCAACAAGTGTGTGTTGACTGTCTCCTGCGTGCCAGCCAGCCGTGGAGAGGATGGAGATGCTGGCAGGAAGGGTCAACCCACAGCTCAGACAGGAGGCAGCAAGAAGCGGGAGTGGCAGAGAGGACCTCCCGAGTGACACGGAAGCCTGGAGGAAGGATTGGACAGAGGGCAAGATTTTCAGGATCGAAGGCAGAGCTGTGAAACAGCCGAGGTGCAGGCTGGCTGGGGTCAGGGCAGGGCTGAATTCAGAGAGGAAAGCCCAGAGGCAGCTGGGTTTCACGATTAGGGTGGTGGAGAAGTATCAAGGGCCATGATTCGGGGGTGTCAGTTCCTGTGTCTGTTCCAAAGAAGACCCGCGTATGTATGCCAAGTTGCTCAGTCGTGTCTGACTTTGCGATTCCACGGACTGTAGCCCGCCAGGTTCCTCTGTGCAAGAGATTCTCCAGGCAAGAATACCGGAGTGGGTTGCTGGGCCCTCCTCCAGAGGATCTTCCCACCTAAGGACCAAACCTGGGGGCTGTGACCGTCTACCTGCATTGGCAAGCGGGGGTCTTCACCGCTGGCGCCACCTGGGAAGCCCGAAGAAGACCACTCTGGCTGCCATACGGAGAGCAGGAGGACTGGGGGGCAGTGACACCAGTAAGAAGCTGGGCAGGTTTCCAAGGAGAGCATGGCCTCCCAGCGGGAATGGCGGGAGGATCCCCTGCAGACAGGTCTCAGAGGCACCTGGGGCCAGAGCCTGGACTGTGTGGGCTCCACCAGCCTCCCCAACACAGGAGAGCCGCAGAGCAGGGTGGGCGAGGTGGGGACTGGGAGTGGGCATTCACCCAGGGGGCAGTGGACGGGGGGCACCTAGGCGGGGACGTCAGGGTCGAGGGCGAGGCTGGGATGGGCAGCGAGAGCTCTGCTGGGACGACCTTGAAAGGAAAGAGCAAGTCAGTAAAACTCATCTGCATACGAAACCTTAGCCTGGTGCCACCTGCCTGGCAGCCAAGGATATTTACACGTGGGAATTTCCTGGCAGTCCAGTGGTTAGGACTCCGGGCTTTCACTGCCAAGGGTTCAGTCCCTGGTTGGGGAACTAAGATCCCACAAGCCACATGTCACAGCCGGAAAAAACAAAACATGACCCTTGGTACACTGTTTACCTGGCATGGAGCGAACGTCCACAGCCCGGCCAGTTTTGGAGACATAAATCCCATTTTTGAAAGCACCAAGATCTCTAAGCAAAAGCTTGCTACAAGCCAGTTTAAACCATTCAAGAGGGCACCCCAACCAACAGTTCAAATTTGTTTCTCAAAAAGCTACCCAAGCGGGCTCGAAGATTCTTCCGGAGCTTGAAGGTTAGCTCAGCTCCTCCCCCATCAAAACCTTGGGGTGAACACGTCTTAAAAGAGATAAGAATTCTACATGGCATGCATCACAGCAAATACAATTGTGGCTGGCTACCCTTTCAATGACTTATCGGATCTTTCAAGGGCTTTACACAGAACAGGGAGGGATTATTAAAGGCAGAGATTAAATATAGTGTCGAGTACTTGTAGCCAATTCTCCCCAAAGGCTCATGCCCAGTGTTTGCTCGTGGATCTAACCCCCTCTAGACAGGGGCAGACTGAGTGTGTTTGCAGCCTCCTTTTCTGAAGTCAGTGGCCTTAGCAGAAGTCTCTGAAAACAGAGAACTAATAAGGACCTACTGGGGGCTTCCCTGGTGGTCCAGTAGCTAAGACTCCACACTTCCGATGCCAGCGGCCTAGGTTCCAAGTACCGCAACTAAGAGTCTGCACGACTGCAATTAAGACCCAGCGCAGCCAAATAAACAGATGAATAAAAATTAAAAAAAAAAAAAGACCTACTGTATAGTACAGTACTGTATCGGTCTTTCCCTGGTGGCTCAGAGGTTAAAGCGTCAGCCTCCAATGCGGGAGACCTGGGTTCGATCCCTGGGTCAGGAAGATCTCCTGGAGAGGGAAATGGTAACCCACTCCAGTATTCTTGTCGGGAGAATCTCATGGACGGAGGAGCCTGATAGGCTACAGTCCACGGGGTCGCAAAGAGTCAGACACGACTGAGCGAATTCACTTCTTCACTGTATAGTACAGGGAACTCTACTCAACACTCTGTTATAATGGCCTATATGGGAAAAAAATCTAAAAAAAGTGGACATATATGAGTGTATAACTGATTCTGCTGTACCTCTGAAACTAACATTGTAAATCAACTATACTCCAATAAAAATGATTAAAAACAAAACAAAACTCCCTGAATTTAACTAGAGATTTGCTTGGTTCAGACTGAAAACTAACAGTGTGTCTTAGGTGCCAAGCAGGAATAAAAAAAAAAAAGACCTACTGTATAGTACAGTACTGTATCGGTCTTTCCCTGGTGGCTCAGAGGTTAAAGCGTCAGCCTCCAATGCGGGAGACCTGGGTTCGATCCCTGGGTCAGGAAGATCTCCTGGAGAGGGAAATGGTAACCCACTCCAGTATTCTTGTCGGGAGAATCTCATGGACGGAGGAGCCTGATAGGCTACAGTCCACGGGGTCGCAAAGAGTCAGACACGACTGAGCGAATTCACTTCTTCACTGTATAGTACAGGGAACTCTACTCAACACTCTGTTATAATGGCCTATATGGGAAAAAAATCTAAAAAAAGTGGACATATATGAGTGTATAACTGATTCTGCTGTACCTCTGAAACTAACATTGTAAATCAACTATACTCCAATAAAAATGATTAAAAACAAAACAAAACAAAACTCCCTGAATTTAACTAGAGATTTGCTTGGTTCAGACTGAAAACTAACAGTGTGTCTTAGGTGCCAAGCAGGAATTAGTGAATCAGATGACAAGGACTTAAGACGCTCCCTCTGCAAATCTAATGAGTGAAAAATCCATCCTGGCATTCACAGCCTCAACGCTGGAGACGTTTAGAATTGTAATAGTGCCCCCTGCAGCCGTGAGGGCAATGCAAAGCGGAGATGCGTCAAAGGACCGCTTCACACCCATCAGGATGGCAGTCATTAAGATGAGGAGAAATCAGAAGCCTCGAACACGGCTGGGGGGAATGTCAGTCGCAGCTCCTCAAATGGCCAAACGTAGTCACCACGTGACCCAGCAGTTCTGCTCTCAGGCACATGCCCAAGAGAACTGCAAACGTATATCCACAGCCAAACCTGTACACAAATGTTCACAGCAGTGTCACTCATAATAACCAAAAAGTGGAAGCCACTCAGGCGTCCTTCC
This sequence comes from Madoqua kirkii, assembly GCA_006408675.1. NCBI lineage: Eukaryota > Metazoa > Chordata > Mammalia > Artiodactyla > Bovidae > Madoqua > Madoqua kirkii. The sequence continues at coordinate 22,109 of SJYC01071365.1, forward strand.
ACTGATGATGGGTAAACAAAACGCGCTCTATCCATACGACAGGCTGCTATTCACAGGCAATACAGAGGGATGGAGCACCGACACGCGGCATCCTGCGCGGTGACCCTTGGAAACTTGATGCCGACTGGAAGCAGCCAGACACAGCAGGCCGCACGCTGCTGTCGTTCAGCAGCTCAGTCGCGTCCGACTCTTTGCAACCCCGTGGACTGCCGCATGCCAGACCACCTGCTGAATGATTCTTGGCATGTTAAACACCCAGAACGGGCAAAATCTACAGAGACAGAAAGCAGTGGCTGCCTAGGGCCAGGGGAAAGTCGGGGGTAAAGGAGGGGAAGGCATCTTTTGGGGGTGATGAGATGTTTCCAGACTGACTAGGGTCACAGCTGAACACATTTGTGAATTTACTGAAAATCACTGACGAGTACATGTTAGATAGGTGGATGGGATGGGATGGGAATTATCTCTCCATAAAGACTTGGGAATTCCTGGGTAGTCCAGTGGTTAGGAGGGGATTCCCTGGTGCTCAGTGGTGAAGAATCTGTCTGCCAATGCAGGAAACGCGGGTTCGATCCCTGGGTCAGGAGGATCCCTTGGAGAAGGAAATGGCAACTCAGTCCAATATTCTTGCCTGGAGAATCCCATGGACAGAGAGAAGCCTGGCGGGGCTACAGGTCACAGGGTCGCAAAGAGTCGGACATGACTTAGCGACCAAATAAGAACACCGCTCGAGAGTGGTGGGGACCTTGCCAAGAGATCCCCGAGCTGTCCCTCAGGATGTTTACCTGGAGTCGCTCAGGTGAGCAGCCCCGCCCTGAAGGTAAACGGGCCTGGAGCTGAACCAGGACAGGGCCACCTGGGAGTGCCCTCCCCACACTGAGACTCCACTTGCCTTGGGAGCAAACTACCTCCAGGTGAGGCTGGGCTAGGGTGGGGAGGTGAGACCTGCTCCAGGGCAAGGAGGCAGGCCGAAATAAACTCTTGGACACTCAGGAATTATGAGGAGCCCCAGTGAACAGGAAAAGAAGGGGACAACAGAGGATGAGATGGTTGGACAGCATCCCTGACTCTATGGACATGAGTTTGAGCAAGCTCTGGGAGTTGGTGATGGACAGGGAAGCGTGGCGAGCTGCAGTCCATGGGGCTGCAAAGAGTGAGAGGAGACTGAACTGAACTGAACCAGCAACTTTACTATATTAATACAGCAGGATGTTTTCTATCTTGAATCAGGAGAGACTGCCAACACAGGAGAGCAAGGAATCACCCCTCCACACTCTCTTCCTGGAAGGAAAGCTGATCAGAGACTGCCGTGTCCCCAGCCCCCGCTTCCTGGTCCACCTCCCTGGAGCCCCGAGGCACCCCCGACCCGGCTGGCACAGCCCTGCTGTCTCTGTGAGCACAGCTGGGAACCCCAACACGCCGTGAGAGGGAGGCCCTGGGGCCAGCTGGCAGGCCGGGCCTTGGTCTGGATCAGGGCCACTTAGCTGTACAGCTTCTTCTCCGGATCCCTTCAACCTTCCAGGATGAAGTCAAAAGGCACTCCAGGCCCCAGGGTCAGGCGAGCAGGCACACACGGTGTGCAGCCTACGCCGTGTGCCAGCCCAACCTCCAGCTTCCTCTCCCTCCTGGCTGAGGTCACCGGGCATGCAGACTGTCTTACTGGTTCATCCCCTGGGGGTCCTCTTCCAGCCCCCATGCACCGGGAGTCAGTCACCCACAGGGCCCTGCCTGGGGCCTGGACTCTTATCAGTGCGGACGATTCGCTCGAAGCCCCACTCACGCCAGAACAAGTCAACTGAAAACCCATCTTGCATCCTTCCCACACCCTCCCTGCCATCACTCCTTCAAACACCTCCAATGCCTGTCATGTCCGGGCAGGAATGGGTTGGGGTGGGCCTCACTCCATCCCCCACCTGCTGATGTGGGGGGTGGTATGATGCCCCTCCCTGCCAGGATCACTCCCACCCCCACCCCTGGGTGGAGAGAGGTGGCTTCCCCTGGGACCCACCCACAGAACATGCACCTGTGCCCCAGGGTCTCGGGAGGCTGGAGGAGAGGAGAAGACATGTGAACGTGCTCCCTTTCTGTCATTCCATTATTCCTGCAAACCATCACTGGGCAAAGACTGGAGGCCCTCTGACAAGAACCCTGAGCTGGAGGGGGCAGCGGGAGCACCTCCTAGGAGCACAGGCTGGCTGCTCCTCCCAAGGTCTGGCTGGGTGATGGGAGAAGCCCCTCGGGGACTATTCTTGATGTGAGGTCACCTCTTGCCATGCATGCCCAGACAGCTCAGGGGAAAGCCGGAAGTGGCTGCTGATGGCAGCAAGCTCTCCGCTGCAGGGAGACATCCGGTGATTGATCCGACACACTGAAAACAAAGCCCTCTCTGTGTGTGCGTGTCTGCGGTGGGACTGTCCATGAATGTGCGCTAAGTCACTTCAGTTGTGTCCAACACTTTTGCTACCCTATGGGCTGTAGCCTGCCAGGCTCCTCTGTCCATGGGGAGTCTCCAGGCAAGAATACTGGAGTGGGTTGCCCTGCCCTCCTCCAGGGGATCTTCCTGACCCAGGGATAGAACCCAGGTCTCCTGCATTGCACGTGGATTCTTTACCACTAGGGTCTCCTGGGAAGCCCCTGCAGTGGGGCTACATATCCGCTTATTCTCCCTGGCAGGACAGAAATCACTTCCAGGTGCATCACGTGAGAGCGCCCACCTGGAGCCTCACCTGACTTAGGACACACCTGGGTGCTGCGCCAGCCCCGCCCATCTTGGCTGAACGTGGGGATCCTGGGACGGTGCCACCTTAGAAAGCAGGAGGGCCACTAGAGGAGAGAGACTGTCCCGAAGGTCTGCTCCAGGGCACTTAAGCACCTTACGCTAATCTGCTCCAGGAAAACACCAAGATCCAGAATAGGAAGCCCCGATGGAGCATAATTAACGACCTATTTACTGCTGTTAAAAAAATGCACACCTCTGGTCTCAAATTCCCTCCCAAGCTCAGGCCCCTCCGTCACCCTCCTCTTTGGCCAGGCCCACCCACAAGTCCTGCTCTGTAGCCAGGAAACTCTGATTCACAGCTGGGGTGCCTTCTCCCCGTTTTTGTTTTTGTTTTAATTTTTCTTTCCCTGCTTCACACCTGGCTCACAGCTCCCTCTCCCAGGTACCTGCCTTGGAATCCACATTCTGGAAGCACAGGAAGTTCGACCAGTTATATCCAGCAATTTCAGCTGTACTTGTTGCGGAAATGACTTTCACTTGTCAATTATTCATTTAATCTCTCATTATAAGCCGTAAAGCTCCCCAGGACACAAATCCTTGCTGAACTCTCTGAACAAACTACAAGTCCACAGACAGTTCTCCAATCTGGGGGAAAATGCTGCGCGTCTCATTCCATTTTGGTGAAATTACCTTCATTTTAACAATGTTGCCCAAAGTCAGCCCCAAGATTCGTAGCCAACGTATTCGTCTGTACTTTGTTTTTCAAATGTGTTCACTTTGTCTCTTTCTCCACAGCCAGTCCTTCAACAAAAGCCTTCACCTCGGTAGCCAGTGGCCTGCAAATCCTAACACTGGTCTTGTAACCAAGAAGTCATTCATAAGACTGTTTCCCTCAAGGGTATCTGGCTTCCTTCCGAGCGGTTCCCTGTTCTGCCCGTCGCTCCCCTGCCCGCAACCACCACTGTGGTTCTGCAACAGGCAACAGGAAAGGAGGTGAAAGGTCATCCAATGCAAAGTGCAGGTCAAGACTTCAAAAAAGCCTTGAGGAAAACTGAGGTGTGAAATCACCTCTATGCTGCTGCTGCTGCTGCTGCTGCTGCTGCTGCGTCGCTTCAGTCGTATCCAACTCTGTGCGACCCCGCAGATGGCAGGCCACCAGGCTTCCCCGTCCCTGGGATTCTCCAGGCAAGAACACTGGAATGGGTTGCCATTTCCTTCTCCAGTGCATGAAAGTGAAAAGCAAACAATAAAAACTTGCCAAGTGACAGCAGACTTCCAAGAAAACTTTATAGCAATGGAAATACACAATAAATTACATGTTGTCAGAAGTTTTTCAATACGGTCTAGAAATTAACAGATGCTGAAGCGCCAATCCTTTGGCCATCTGATGCAAAGAGCTGACTCATTGGAAAAGACCCAGATGCTGGAAAAGACTGAGGGCAGGAGGAGAACAGGGTGACAGAGGATGAGATGGTTAGATGGCATCACTGATTCAATGGACATGAGTTTGAGCAAACTACAGGAGATAGTGAAAGTCAGGGAAGACTGGTGTGCTGCGATCCATGGGGCTGCAAAAAGTTGGACAGGACCTAGCGACTGAACAACAAAGAAGTCTTTCAATAACAGTCTTGAAATCAACAGAGGAGAGAGGTAGCTCACCAGGTAGAGAGATAAATAGGGCATACAGACTAATTTTTTGCTATTAACAATGAAGATACAACACATTCTTTCTACCAGAGTGTTTGGTATATGCCAGACAATGTGATGCATATTTTATATGCATTAACCCATTTAACGCCCACTAGAATCCTACGATTTACTGATACCATCTCATTTACTAAGACCAAGGTTTGGAGGTCAAGAAATCTGTCCAAGGTCATAGCTAGCAAACAGCAAAGCTGGGAATCAGGCCCAGGTCCAACTCCAAGTTAACTGGTAAGCACTCTGTACAAAGTTCACTTAAGATTCCTCAAGTTACGACACAGGAAAATTAGGTCACTCTATCGTAAGCAAAATGAGGTGGCTGCAACCAGCAGTCAGAGGACAGTAACTGCAAACGCGGCGGGTGCCAACTCTCAAATTCTTGCCATGCTCCAGTCTCCCGTTAGAATTGCACAATTCACAAGCCCAAAGAGGCAGGCCATGCCTTCTGTTAAAACCCATCTCATCCAGCAGCAAACAACTGAGCTGGAAATCCTCTGAGAAGAAGTCACCCCCGGGAAGGATAGCTGAGCGCACCACGAATACCAGGCAGGGTCTCCAGGCGCACAGCCAGCACTCCACACAGGGGGAGGCTGGAGGACATCCCACTCCCTTAAAAAAAATAAATAAATAAATAAAATTTATGCATCCCTGGCTTCCCTGGTGGCTCAGTGGTAAAGAATTCGCCTGCCAGTGCAGGAGATGTGGGTTCAATCCCTGGGTTGGTAAGATACCCTGGAACAGGAAATGGCAACCCGCTCCAACAATCTTGGCTGGGAACCTCATGGACAGACAAGTCTGATGTGCTACAGTCCGTGGGGTCGCAAAGCGTCAGACACGACTTTGCGACTAAACAACATTTACGGCTGGCTTGGGTCTTAGTTTTGGCATGTGGGCCCTAAGTTCCCCAGTGAGGAGTCAAACCTGTGTCTCCTGCACTGGAAGGCAGATTCTTAACCCCTGGACCACCAGGGAAGTCCCTGGGAACATTCTAGAGAGAAGCTACTGCAGGCGGAGAATGGGTAGCATCATCTTGAGCTGAAAGCAGAGCAATTATTTTATCATCAACAACATATTCTTCTACTGTCTGGTAACCAGTGCCTGGGAGGGTTCTGCCCTCCAGGACTGGCTCCAACTTGGGGAAACCGTGTTCCTGCCTGCTGTGCTTGATGGCCAAGGCGGTCTCCAGGCTGACCTCAGCACTGCTACCCAGAGCACTTCGAGGAAAGCACCAGGAAGGTTCAGGAAGGCTTCTCCAGCCTAGGGGGTTCACAACTCTTCTGTTCCTGCTTACTCTCTAGTATTTAGTATTCAGCCACTCGGCTGATGATAAGAGTGAGCGTTCAAGGGCGGGCAAAAATTAGCAGTAATGGGAAGACAAAATGGAAGGGCTCCTCTCGAGTGTAGGTACCCAGTCCCTGTGCACTCCCGAGCCACGTCCTTATTCCCTTGCACACGTGATTCTCTGTAATTGCGCTCTTGTGTTTTTTCAGTAAGTGTATACTCAAACAAATTACTCTTTCCCTAATCTGATGGAGACTTTCCCTAATCTGGATGGGACTCAGCAGGGATTCTCAGATGGCTCAGAGGTAAAGAATCCACCTGCCAGTGCAGGAGATAAGGGTTCGAGCCCTGATCCGGGAAGATCCCACAAGCTCCACAAGTGGAGCAATTAAGCCCATGCTCTGCAACAAGGGATGCCACGGCAACAAGAAGCCTTCACGGCAACAGCTAGAGAGTAGCCCCTGCTAACCACAATTAGAGAAAAGCCCAGCCAGCAACGAAGACACAGCACAGCCATTAGGAATAAATAAAATTATTTCACAAAAGAATGTGGGACTGAGGACGCAGAACCCCTCTGTAAATTCTGCGGAGGGCTCTGGGCACAGGAAAGGGACAGGCATTTTCACTCATGAAGGGCTACATCTTGAATTCATGACTGAGCACCTAATGACTGCATTATTTAATAACCGCTTTATTTAAACTGGCCACATGGTTCATTTCTCACAGTGAAGTATATCATAATAAACCATTCACATTTACAGGGTAAAGATGCTGAGTCAAGGCAGGTTACAGGGGAATGCTGCATCATTATCCTTTTTTCTATGACTTTTGAGAAACAACAGATTTTGCCTACAGAGCTGCTATAGAATTAAGCAAATTCAAATATAAGCCTTATACTGTGCCATATCCACAAGTGATGATTAACCAGATAAATCTTCGCAAGAAAAAGAATTGAGGAAAGGTCATCGAGGGCCATATCCTCATAAGGAAACTACAGAATGTCTGGGGGACTCCCTGGGGGCCCAAGGGTTAAGACTCTGCTTCCACTGCAAAGGGCACAGGTTGGATCCCTGGCCTGAGAATGGTTAGGTGGCGCTAGTGGTAAAGAGAGCGCCTGTGAATGCAGGAGACAAGGGAGACTCGGGTTCGATCTCTGGGTCGGGAAGCTCCCTAGCAGTAGAAAATAGTAACCCACGCCAGTATTCTTGCTTGGCGAATCCCCATGGACAGAGGAGCCCGGCGGGCTACAGTCCATAGGGTCGCACAGAGTCAGGCACGACTGAAGCGACTTAGCATGCATGCAGGCACTGGAATAATATCCTAGAAGTCTGTCATTGGAAGGACTGATAGTGAAACTGAAACTCCAATCCTTTGGCTCCCTGATTCAAAAAGCCCACTCACTGGAAAAAACCCTGATGCTGGGAAAGATTGAGAGCAGGAGGAGAAGGGGATGACAGAGGATGACATGGCTGGATGGCATCACAGACTCAATGGACATGAGCCTGACCAAACTCAGGGAGACAGAGAAGGACAGGGAAGCCTGGCGTGCTGCAGTCCACAGGGGTCACGAAGAGTCAGACGTGACTGAGCGACTGAACGACAAGCCATGAGGCGTGGCCAACAAAACAGAAAAAGTGAAAATACAGAAGCTGGCAGCCCCGCTTAACTGCACTACCTATTCGGGTGTTTTCCTCTGGATGCCCACCCAGAAGGACCCCCTCCAGACTGGCCAACCTCAGCACAAGGGCCTGAGTGACAACAGCTGGGTGGGGCACGCATCCACCCAAGAGAGCTCGCAGAGCCTCCCCTCCCCACCACGGAGTGGTTCCCTCCAAAGCCTTGGCAGGGGAGGCGCGCCCTGTATCTGCCACCCATGTGCTTCTCCTTTGCACCCAAAAGTGCGGTTGAACTGGTCAAACCACATGTTCCAATCTGGGGACTGCAGAAGGCAGCTGTACCCATAAAACCTGCCTACAGCCAAGGGATTCACACCGGGGAAACTACTCTCACATCTGGCCCCTTAGGGATCCTCATAAAATCCCCGTGAGACAGGATGACAGGTGTCAGATGCACCGGCTTAGAGAGGAGGAAACAGAAACCCACAAACACACACAGCTGGTCCGGTGTCACGTTCGGTGGGCCCAGGGGAGGGGGGCACCAACACCCAGGCCCTTGACCTGCACAGCCGTCTGGGAAGCAGCCTGTTAGAGGAGGGGGCACAAGCTTCGGAAAACACAGATGGAGGTTCAGATTCCAGCTCTGCCACGTACTCAGATGTGCGTGGGCCTGTGTGTATGTGTGTGTGGCCTAGAGCAAATGTCAATGCCATTCATAAGATCAGGTTCCTGGCAAATAAAGTATGCACATTGCCCATAACTCACATCAGGCCTCCGGTGCAGGAACACCCTCTGTACCTTCCCAACCGCAGCCACAGGCCAGCAGCAGTCCTCCAAGAATGTGGGCCGCCATGTGCGACCCATCCCGCCTCTTGCCTCTGTACTGGTACCGCCACTAAACGTCTTTGACATTTAACAACATCATTGCTCTACTTCACTCTGCACAACAATGTATGCTGGCAAAAGCTGAAAGAAACCAAAATTCCGAGCATCACCGACTCGCTGGACATGAGTTTGAGTAAGCTCCAAGAGTTGGTGATGGACAGGGAAGCCTGGCGTGCTGCAGTCCATGGGGTGGCAAAGAGGTGGGCACGACTGAGCGACTGAACCGAACTGAAATCTGTTAAAAAGGGCAGAGATGAGCTGACACTTGGGGAAAAAC
>SJYC01071366.1:0-13929 GCA_006408675.1 Madoqua kirkii
CTGCCTGCTGTGCTTGATGGCCAAGGCGGTCTCCAGGCTGACCTCAGCACTGCTACCCAGAGCACTTCGAGGAAAGCACCAGGAAGGTTCAGGAAGGCTTCTCCAGCCTAGGGGGTTCACAACTCTTCTGTTCCTGCTTACTCTCTAGTATTTAGTATTCAGCCACTCGGCTGATGATAAGAGTGAGCGTTCAAGGGCGGGCAAAAATTAGCAGTAATGGGAAGACAAAATGGAAGGGCTCCTCTCGAGTGTAGGTACCCAGTCCCTGTGCACTCCCGAGCCACGTCCTTATTCCCTTGCACACGTGATTCTCTGTAATTGCGCTCTTGTGTTTTTTCAGTAAGTGTATACTCAAACAAATTACTCTTTCCCTAATCTGATGGAGACTTTCCCTAATCTGGATGGGACTCAGCAGGGATTCTCAGATGGCTCAGAGGTAAAGAATCCACCTGCCAGTGCAGGAGATAAGGGTTCGAGCCCTGATCCGGGAAGATCCCACAAGCTCCACAAGTGGAGCAATTAAGCCCATGCTCTGCAACAAGGGATGCCACGGCAACAAGAAGCCTTCACGGCAACAGCTAGAGAGTAGCCCCTGCTAACCACAATTAGAGAAAAGCCCAGCCAGCAACGAAGACACAGCACAGCCATTAAGGAATAAATAAAATTATTTCACAAAAGAATGTGGGACTGAGGACGCAGAACCCCTCTGTAAATTCTGCGGAGGGCTCTGGGCACAGGAAAGGGACAGGCATTTTCACTCATGAAGGGCTACATCTTGAATTCATGACTGAGCACCTAATGACTGCATTATTTAATAACCGCTTTATTTAAACTGGCCACATGGTTCATTTCTCACAGTGAAGTATATCATAATAAACCATTCACATTTACAGGGTAAAGATGCTGAGTCAAGGCAGGTTACAGGGGAATGCTGCATCATTATCCTTTTTTCTATGACTTTTGAGAAACAACAGATTTTGCCTACAGAGCTGCTATAGAATTAAGCAAATTCAAATATAAGCCTTATACTGTGCCATATCCACAAGTGATGATTAACCAGATAAATCTTCGCAAGAAAAAGAATTGAGGAAAGGTCATCGAGGGCCATATCCTCATAAGGAAACTACAGAATGTCTGGGGGACTCCCTGGGGGCCCAAGGGTTAAGACTCTGCTTCCACTGCAAAGGGCACAGGTTGGATCCCTGGCCTGAGAATGGTTAGGTGGCGCTAGTGGTAAAGAGAGCGCCTGTGAATGCAGGAGACAAGGGAGACTCGGGTTCGATCTCTGGGTCGGGAAGCTCCCTAGCAGTAGAAAATAGTAACCCACGCCAGTATTCTTGCTTGGCGAATCCCCATGGACAGAGGAGCCCGGCGGGCTACAGTCCATAGGGTCGCACAGAGTCAGGCACGACTGAAGCGACTTAGCATGCATGCAGGCACTGGAATAATATCCTAGAAGTCTGTCATTGGAAGGACTGATAGTGAAACTGAAACTCCAATCCTTTGGCTCCCTGATTCAAAAAGCCCACTCACTGGAAAAAACCCTGATGCTGGGAAAGATTGAGAGCAGGAGGAGAAGGGGATGACAGAGGATGACATGGCTGGATGGCATCACAGACTCAATGGACATGAGCCTGACCAAACTCAGGGAGACAGAGAAGGACAGGGAAGCCTGGCGTGCTGCAGTCCACAGGGGTCACGAAGAGTCAGACGTGACTGAGCGACTGAACGACAAGCCATGAGGCGTGGCCAACAAAACAGAAAAAGTGAAAATACAGAAGCTGGCAGGCCCCGCTTAACTGCACTACCTATTCGGGTGTTTTCCTCTGGATGCCCACCCAGAAGGACCCCCTCCAGACTGGCCAACCTCAGCACAAGGGCCTGAGTGACAACAGCTGGGTGGGGCACGCATCCACCCAAGAGAGCTCGCAGAGCCTCCCCTCCCCACCACGGAGTGGTTCCCTCCAAAGCCTTGGCAGGGGAGGCGCGCCCTGTATCTGCCACCCATGTGCTTCTCCTTTGCACCCAAAAGTGCGGTTGAACTGGTCAAACCACATGTTCCAATCTGGGGACTGCAGAAGGCAGCTGTACCCATAAAACCTGCCTACAGCCAAGGGATTCACACCGGGGAAACTACTCTCACATCTGGCCCCTTAGGGATCCTCATAAAATCCCCGTGAGACAGGATGACAGGTGTCAGATGCACCGGCTTAGAGAGGAGGAAACAGAAACCCACAAACACACACAGCTGGTCCGGTGTCACGTTCGGTGGGCCCAGGGGAGGGGGGCACCAACACCCAGGCCCTTGACCTGCACAGCCGTCTGGGAAGCAGCCTGTTAGAGGAGGGGGCACAAGCTTCGGAAAACACAGATGGAGGTTCAGATTCCAGCTCTGCCACGTACTCAGATGTGCGTGGGCCTGTGTGTATGTGTGTGTGGCCTAGAGCAAATGTCAATGCCATTCATAAGATCAGGTTCCTGGCAAATAAAGTATGCACATTGCCCATAACTCACATCAGGCCTCCGGTGCAGGAACACCCTCTGTACCTTCCCAACCGCAGCCACAGGCCAGCAGCAGTCCTCCAAGAATGTGGGCCGCCATGTGCGACCCATCCCGCCTCTTGCCTCTGTACTGGTACCGCCACTAAACGTCTTTGACATTTAACAACATCATTGCTCTACTTCACTCTGCACAACAATGTATGCTGGCAAAAGCTGAAAGAAACCAAAATTCCGAGCATCACCGACTCGCTGGACATGAGTTTGAGTAAGCTCCAAGAGTTGGTGATGGACAGGGAAGCCTGGCGTGCTGCAGTCCATGGGGTGGCAAAGAGGTGGGCACGACTGAGCGACTGAACCGAACTGAAATCTGTTAAAAAGGGCAGAGATGAGCTGACACTTGGGGAAAAACCAGTGATACAGGTATCATCTTACAAATGAAGTATTTCAGAAAAAAACAAAGTCCAAGTTACCGTATAAAACAATTTTTTTAAAGGCAAGGTTATTTTGTGCTTGCTTTCAGAACAGACATGTACTACTTGTTTAACTGTGTGGGAGGGAGTGACTCCTTAGAAAGTCACTGCCTGTCCTTAAGGAGCTTACTCCCCTCCCCACCAGGATGTTGGAACACAACCTAACATATCCTGCTGAATGCTGTGTGTGTGCTGGGGGTCAGGGCTTGGGACCCCAGAGGAAGCCCTGGGGGAGAGGGGGATCCTGACCCCTTGATGTGGGGAAGGACAGAGCTGGCAGGAGTCCCTGACCCCGGTAATAATAAGGTGAAGCAAGGCTTCCCAAGGGAGACCCAACTGTCCCAAAAGTCCCTCACCATCTTAGGAGAGTACAGTAATCCAGGGGAGGAACTTCCCTGGTGGTTCAGTGGCTAACACTTTGAGTGCTCCAAATGCAGGGGGCCCAGGTTCGATCCCTGGTCAAGGAACTAGATCCCATATGCCGCAACTCAGAGTTCACAGGCTGCAACGAAAGATCCCGCATTATGCAATGGAAATCGAAGCTCCCCCGTGCCACAACTAAAACCAGGTGCAGCCAAACAAGTGTTAAAGAAAAAACCGCCCAACAATCCAGGGAAGAAATGGACTCAAACTTTCCCTTGCTTATACAACAAATACCTGACTGCCTGCTCTGGCTCATGGAAATGGGGAAGAAAGCACGTTCAAGAGCCATTTAGGAAGCAGAAGCAGCAGGTGCAGCTTAGGAGCCAGTTGGGAAGAATCTAGGAGGATCCTGACCTCCTGGGACATGGGAGTGAACCACCACATCCAGAGTAGAGCAATTCCTTTCCTTTCTACCTAGAGAACTCTGTGTCCAACAATCAGCTGATAAGCCCTCACAAGTTGAGCCTGGCTGCCCTGCTTCCACCCTTCATGAGGCCATTGCCCTACTGTACCACAACTACTTTCAATTATTAACTTCCTGAAACATTGTTGGACATAAAAACAACTCACACGCACAAAAAAAAAAAAAAAAAAGTAAAGGGCATTCCACAGTCACCTTACCCAAGGAGTTCAAGTTGGCCTCAGTCCAGGGCCTGCTGGGAACGCAGTGTCCACCTAATATTTGCTTGGGGCAAAAGGTGAAATTCACAAAAGGCAGCAAAATAATCAGAAATCAACAAGCATAAAATATTCCTTATTTGTGTTAACTAGCAGATTTTCTTTTAAATGCCCTGTACAGCCTAGACTATCTCTGCAGCTGTCAAAGAAACAAATAGGGGTGGCTTCTCGGGAGGGGCACGAGAGAGGCAGCCGTTCTGTGCTGAAATCCCATTGGTACCCACTTCGTTTTGCATCCTGGGCTTGTGTTACCTATTTTTTTTTTTTAAACAGAAAAGTCCTCGTAGGAAAAGCTCAAAAGAGGGGCTCGGGCAGAGGACTCGTTGAACTTGGGAGACAGAGAATCTCCGAAACACACTTAAAACAGACCAGCTGGAACAACAATTTTATTCTTAAAAGCAGCAATTTTTTCCGGAATTCTGGTGGCTTCTCGGGAGGGGCACGAGAGAGGCAGCCGTTCTGTGCTGAAATCCCATTGGTACCCACTTCGTTTTGCATCCTGCGCTTGTATTACCTGTTTTTTTTTTTTTTTTTAAACAGAAAACTCTTCGTAGGAAAAGCTCAAAAGAGGGGCTCGGGCAGAGGCCTCGTTGAAGTTGGGAGACAGAGAATCTCCGAAACACACTTGAAACAGACCAGCTGGAACAATTTTATTCTTAAAAGCAGCAATTTTTTTTCCGGAATTCAAAGTGCAGGCTTCCAGCGGCAGCTGCACTCGGTCGGGTCTGCCAAAAACAACCATGCAGAGTGACTAAACACTTTTTTCCAACAAAGGAAAAAATGCATCCGATCAAAGTGCAGAAGCAGCTCGAGGCCCGGAGCAGGAGCGCGTTTCCGCCTCCCACCTTCCCACCGCCTTCAGACTCCAGGCTGCGACTTTAATTGCTCGTTTGGAAGGCTTCCTCGCCGCCGCCGCCAGCAACTGCGGTCGGCGCGCCCCGCCCCTCCCGCGGGCGTCACGTGACGGCTGAGAAAAGTAGGGGAAAGGTTATGGCGAGCCCCGCCCCCGGCCTGGCGCGTCCCGGGCGCGCAGATCCTGTTCCGCCGGCCCGGCCCACAGAGACCTTCCGGAGCGAGCTGTCGCCAGCGCTGTCACCCCGGAGGCAGCAGGCGACAAAAAGCGCCTTTGGGTGGGAAGGCCTGGGTGGTCAACCTTGGGGACAGCGAAGAGCCTGGTGTCCCCGAAGACAACCCACGTCAGAAGGGCGGCGCCGCGCCCCGCGAGCGCACTGCGCCTCCGGAAGGGGCTCACCGCGGAGCCCGGGAACAATTAACGGTGCTTCCATGAACCGGCGCACGGGGCCAAGGTTGCGTAAGTCCGCGCCCTCGGACTCCCCGGACATCCAGGCTTGACCGCTCGGTGACCACGGGCCCGGGACGAAGGGCGGCAGCGACGCCAGGTGCATCCCTTCACCAGTTTTCAGTACAAACTCGAAAGGTTATTTGGGCCGGTGCATGATGCCCAATTTCTGCCAGTCTGATACGGAGTCTCTGCAGGGCTCAAGGTGGCCCTTTTCCCGATTCTCACAGCTGTTCAGACGGAGCTCAGCATTCCAGATCAGATCTCGCCACACGTTTTAGGAAGGAAACCAATCATTTACATTCGAAAAGGAGCCCTGGAGCCAGAACCGCCCCGAACTCGGCAAGAATACAGCCTCCAGTTCCTATCAGAACTAAACACTCCCCTGCCTCCGCGATAAACAGTATCACCTTAAATAATTTGGAAAGTTTGGGGGGGGCTGATGATTGCTGGCATTAAAAAAAAAAAAAAACCAGTGTGCTCGACCATTTTTTATTCATTTGGCTTGGGGTTTAGGAAATGGTAACCACTCCAGTATCCAGTATCTCTGTCCATGGCAGAATCCCATGGACAGAGGAGCCACGTGGGCTACAGTCCATAGGGTCGCAAAGAGTCGGACACGACTGAGCAATTACGCTTTCTTTCTTTCTTTCTTTCTTAGAAGGAAGTAAACATGCTTGAATATCTGGAATGACCAGAAACCGGACGCCTGTGTGATTAAATGGTATAAAAACAACAAAAGGTGTAACAAAATACACGTTTCAGGAGGTTAAGCTGAATTTCATTTTATTAGGTAGCTTACAAAGTTATCAGTTTCCTACTAAAATCTGCCCTTCATTATTTTAATATCACGTGGAGCGCAGAGGAACCGAGAGTAGTTCCCAGTTGGGAATATTAAGTTTGCTCTGTATTCACCCGATGACTCGAGGTTTTTTGGTGGTTTTTTTTTGAGATTTTTAACTCTTAGAACGAAGAGTACGATCATCCTTCTCTTCGGCTTTAATGAAAGTCAACCGCCGATTTACAATATAAAGGCGCTGACCCACGGTCTTTCCAAACAAAACGAAAGGGACCGGCTGTCGGCTCGCCTAGGGAGTTGGGGTTAGGGGCTGACGGAACCCGGGATGTTCCACCGCCCTGACCACGCCGTCCGGGCTCGTAGGCCAAGTTCGCCTGGGCCTGGTCACGTGAGGCCCCCAATCCTCCCACCCTCCGCAAGTCAGTTCCCTGCCTCGGCACGACCTTGGGCAGCCTCCGCGCCCACCTGCCCTAGACCGCGCGCCGCACGCGGGGATGGAGGACACTCGCGAGCGGGGACTCAGGCCCGGCGCCCCGTTTCGAATGCACCTAGGGCGCTCGGACTGCGCTTGAGTCCCAGCGCCAAGGGCGTGTCCCCGCGGCTGCACTGCGGGGGCGGACGCCTGGAGGGGGGTCGGCGACGTCCTTCTGAGCCCCTAGCGTCCCTCTGGCTCCCGCTTGGGACCGGCCCGCGATCCGGCGACTGCACCCCAGACCCAATCCACCCCAGGAGGGGGAGGGATGGGGCGAGGTCGAGAAAGGATCCGCAGCGCCCTGCTCAAGCCCCCTGCCAGCTCTGGAAGGCTGAGCATCACTCCCGCTGCCCTACTGCGGATCCCCAGACCCAAACCACTTCGGCGAGGGCAGTGGGGTACAAGGAGGGGAGAGGGAGCCGGCGGTCCTGATGGCCCCCGGCCGGGGGCATAGTGCCAAGTCCAGAGAGTCAAGCACCCCGCCAGCTCCCGCACGGTACCTGTTCCCAGGCCGATCGACCCTCGGACTGACCCCCTAGACCCAAACTACCCGCTCCTTGAAAGTGAGGGTGAGATAGGAAGGGAAAGGGAGCCGGCGTTAAGGGCCCCCGGCCGGAGGAGTCCTGCTATGTTCGAAACGCTGAGCATCCCTAACCTGCAGCCGCACCGGACTGCCCTCCTGCACCGCGACCCTGGCGCGGATCCCCCAGACCCGGTCCGCTGCAGGGGATGTGGAGTCCCTCCTAGCTCCAGTTTCGAGCTCTCCACGAACCCCGCGTCCCTCGGCGGCCCCAGCCAAGAAGTACCCCCCCTCGCCCGGCCTCGATCGGGACCCTGCCGTCCCCGTCCGCCCCCGGCCCCGGGCCCCGCCGCAGCCAGTGCTCGGCGCCCGGCCGCCCTCCCCGCGGCGCGCGGACTCAGCCCGGCCTTACCGAGTCTGCGGAAAGAGGTGCAGCGGCAGCAACAGCGGCGGCCGAGTGAGCGAGCGGCGAGCGGGAGCCAGGGGAGGGAGGACCGCGGGCGAGGCTGAACGCACCCGGCGCCGGCCGAGGCCGATTGGTTGAGGCGCGCGGGGCTGCGGCCGCGCGGGCGGCGACTCAAGGCACCCGGTGGGTGGGGGCGGGGCTTGGACGGGGCGGGGCATCGCAGGGGCGGGGCGCCCTGGGCAGCTGGGCCCGCGAGGAAACTGAGGCTGGCGGGTGGGTGTCACGCCACCTCCGCTTCGGCAAGCCTGGGGCCTAGGGGGAGAGTTCTCTCTCTGCGAGCCTCAGTTTACTCACCTGAAAAACGGGCCAGCTCATTAGGGTTATGCCCATAAACGCGCTCAGCACAGTGCCTAGCTCGTGCTCGACCTTTATAGGCATTGACCCATATAATCCTCAGGGCACTCCTATAAATAGCTGATCCTAGCCCGGGCTGGAGAAGGGATCACACGAAGAAGATGAATCCGACTGTCTGATTCTAGAGCCCACACCTCAAATTGGACCCTATACCGTGAGTGAGAGCTGAGAGGATCTTTGGACCGCGTGACTCCTGGCGCTGAAACCTTAATGCTGATTCCAGTGAGCTTTCTGAGCCTCTTCTTCATATAACTGGGATAAAAATTCCTCCCCTGCGAGGCTTTGGTAAGATTTAGGAAACTATTCAGATGCCGAAAGCAAGAACTGGCTGGAGGTGGAGACGAAGTGACCCGTATACTTTGTATGGGTCCCGGGCTCACACTGGCCGGTCTCAGGGTCTAAATCTAGGCCGAGGGCAGCTGCCACTGGGCGGCTACATCGTGGGGTCCGCGCTTCTCGCGGGGGTCAGCCGCCCCTTCCCTGTCTTTGCCGGAACTGCTCCCCAGGCCCCAGCTCGTGATCCCGCATACAGCAGGTGCTCCGTCAAAAACCCGTTTAATGACCAAAGACCGGACTTTCCTAAAGGCCAACCACTTCTTTGGGCGGTGAAAAGCCCTGCTGGCCTCTGTCTTTCGGTCTGCAGTATTTGGTCGGCACCGCAGATGGATTTAGAAGAGAAAATGAAAGTCCTCTCTAGTTCCCGCCCCCATCGCGGCAGCTACTACTGCGCACTGTGGGCGCACACTCTCCAGGCTGTTTGAATGAAGTCGCAGGATACCTTTGTTTTCACTTGGCTTAGGTTGTGGACGGGCCACCGAGATAACCAAGGCTTTTCCTGTATCTAACGCACCCAAGGGACACTTAGCGCTTCCCTAGTGGCTCAGACTGTAAAAAATCTGCCTGCAACGTTGGACACCCAGGTTCGATCCCCGGGTCGGGAAGATCTCTTGGAGAAAGGAATGGCAACCCACTCCAGTATCCTTTCCGGAAGAATCCCATGGACAGAGGAACCTGGTGGGCTACAGTCCATGGGGTTGTAAAGAGTCAGACACGACTGAGTGACTGACATGGACACTTGGGCTCCCCCTTGTCGCTTTCACAGGTATAGATGAACCTGCTTGGGCAGTCAGTGTGCGTCTTTGAAAGACTGTATCTCCCTGTAGATCACCAGACGTGAATCAACAAGGTCAAAGGACAGGCACCTGAGACATCTTGGTGACATCTTGGTGCCACTTGCAGAGCTGAGCTGCTGTCTTGGAAAGCGCCCACTCCCACGGGTGCCTGGGAGGGCATCCTCATCTCTGGGAGCTCGCCACTGCTGACCCTCAGTCCTAAAGAGGGTGGAGCCGGGGTATCTCTCCTTAGTTTAATTTGCATTTCTTTGAAGTTAGAAGTTGAAGATTTCATTCCCCTGCCGCCTCACCTCCTGTCTGGCTGGTGAGAGATCCCAGACCGAGAAGGCTGGAAGATCTCATGGCCTAAGAGGGCAGGTGGGCTGGACCAGGGTGCCATCGGCGAGGCTGGGTTGCACCACACCTGCCCTGGTCGCTCCAGAGTCCACCCCCCCTCCCCTGCACGCATCTACCTGCTTGTGGGCCTTCCAGGCTTGTGCCTCGCAAGCTGGACTGCCGCCCTACCTCACATGCCCTTTCCTCCGATTCTTAGAACCCCAGCTGTCTGCAGGTCCCTGGCCCAAGGTCACTTTCTCCCTCATTCCTTCTCCCCTCCTGCACCCCTCAGGGCATGGGGGGGGGTGCGCAGAGTGGGTGGGGGGCGGCACCGGGTCTGTTTCCAGGGCTCCGCGTCCTTGACCGTGCAGCCCTCCCTGCGAGCTGCCTTGGTGTCACCTGTTGCCAGAGGGGCGGGCAGGGATCATGGTGGCCTCGGAGGCCTTAACTCCCTTCTCAGCTCTCCTCCCCAGACTGCAGCTCCCTGGGGACTGCAGTTCCCTGGAGTGACTATTAATAAAGAACAGAGGATCTAGGTCCCTGGGGAGCTCTGGCCTGATTGGACCCTGAGTTTCCTCACGGCCAAAAATAGGCTAGAGTCTGCCTCAGAAAATAATCTTTCTCCTCTGTTTTCCCCAAATTCTTTCCCAGTTTGATTGGAACACACTGTAGCAGCTGCCTGTTGCGGCTATAAGGATCCCTTTTTTAAAAAATGCATGTAATGTTTTCATTACTACCCAAGCATTGTCCCTCTGTGCTTCTGATTTCTTTAAAGCAAATTCATAACTCTTATCATCTTGTCCACGAGTTCTTGAGTACCAATCACTAAAAGATAAAGATTCTTTGATTATTTATTTTTAAACTTTTTTGGCGGTGGCACATGGCTTGCGGTAGTTCGCAACCAGGGATGGACCTGTGCCCTCGGCAATGAGAGGGCAGAGTCCTAACCACTGGACCGCCAGGGAGATCCCTAAAAGGTAAAGGCTTAAAAAAAAAAATAACAACACAAGGGCAATGCCATTGTCCAACCTAAAACAGAGAAACAATTGTAACACAAAGCTTTTAAGGCCTTCCTGGCCTGCCAAGAACACAGTTGAGTCCCACTCACTCTTGCCAGCCACATTTCTTGCTGGCATCTCTCAGTGGGTTCTGATCCAAAAGTGTGTGAGATTTTGGGGAACTCAGTTTCCATTTCCCAATCTCTGGGTTCTGCACTTCTGAACTTGAACTTTGAACCCTGTAGGCAGTGAGTAAACAGTGACAGTTACATGTCAGGGTAGTGAGAGTGCTTGCTTGGCCAGCATCCCTGGGGTTTGGCGAAGACAAAATGAAGTAATGCAGATGCAAGCAAAGAAGGCAGGCAGCTAGTCCACGTGTGGGTGAAAGAAACTCAGAGGGAGAGCATGTCCTACTCCTGCACGTGCAACAAAAAGAAATGAGAGCCCACGTCCTGGAAAAGACGCGAGCAAGAAGGTTTACGGAAGAGTCGCTTCAGGTGACAAAAATCCAGAAACAACCCAGATACCCAGCAGCAACAGAATGGGCAAATAGATCGTGGTTTCGCCATAGTGTAATACTACTCAGAAAAAAGTAAACTACAGACACACGCAATGTGGGCAGATCTTACAGATGTTATGTTGAACAAAAGGAGGCCAAACAAACACACAAAAGTAAATATACCGCATGATTTCAATAACAGAAGTGAGACTTATTGATGGCAGTGATGGTAATCACTAGAAATACACAGAGAGGCCCCGGTGTGGGCATGTGTGTGAAAATGCATCGCTCTGTATGCTTAAGATTATACTCAACAGTCTTTGCTCCCTGCTTGTTAAGCCTCAATTTTAAGAAATCAACACTTTAAAAAGATCCTTGATGTCGAGATCTTGACAGGCCTGCCTGGACACTGGGACCTCAAAGACCAGAAAGGACTGTCCCGCAGCACATGTTAGCAGATGCTTGAATATGCAAATGAGAGCACTGTCGGAAGACTTTGGTGTCAAGATGCTAATTCTTCCGCTCTGGAGTAGGAGCTGGGGAGGTCAATATCTTTTCAGTGGATAGTTTTTAAACTTGGGGGAGGCTGGTTCACTGACCCTTTGAAAAGCTGATGACAGCTGCAAACCTTTCTTTTTTTTCCAGAAAAATGCACACACAGGTAAAGAGTGGTAAAAGAATATCAGTCTTGGAGCTTCCTAAGTCCTTGTACCAACTCCTGACCCACATAGATTAAGAAAAATGTATCTGCAATTTTGAAACAAGGTAAAAGGATATCTGAACCGTCCTTTCACTGGCTCACTGTCTAACAGGCCGCCCAGGGATTAGCTCTTTCTCTAGGGATTTGTGTCTTGCCTAGATGCTACAAAGTTACATGTAACTGGTAGATTTTTGTCCAACAAAAACCAAGGGTTAAAACAGATCACAAATAAGGACCTACCTACAGCACAGGGAAACTACTCAGTACTCTGTAATGGCCTATATGGGGAAAGAATCTAAAAAAGAGTGGATATATGTATATATACAACTGATTCACTTTGCTGCACACCTGAAATTAACGCAACGTTGTAAATCAGCTATATGCCAATACAATTAAAAAAAAAAAGAAATGCAAATAAGAATTTTTTTTTTGAAATTTGAAAAAAAGAATTTTCCCCAAAGTTGTGGTTTTGTTGCCCCATAGAATATTAACCAGTTTTTTAAAAATCTATTTAGGAAAATCAGATTTTTGTCTACCTTCCTGTGCAGGGAAACCCCTAGCTCTTCCTTATTGTGTATTTCTTCTCATTTGTTTTCTTTACTGCTCACAGGAAACATTTCCCTTTCTTTTGGAAAGAATTTTCTTGTTTAAAACTTTATTTATTTGCCACATTGCATGACGCTTGGGATCTTAGTTCCTCGACCAGGGATCGAATCCCTGCCCCCTGTAGCCGAAACGCTGATTCCTAACCACTGGACCACCAGGGAATTCCCCAACACTTCATTTCTGAGTATCTGGTCACCCAGTATGTGGAGGTTTTCCCCACACCAATAAGCAATTCACGGACACCAGCAGGGTGTCCAAGAACCAACTCCAGTCTGACACCCTCTATCCATTGACAGCACCGGATTTCACAGGTTAAGGGCTCAGACCCACAAGACTGTCTCCCCTCTTCCCCTTCATGTCAGGTGCAAGCCCAGATTATCATCTGTGCTTCTGACCACCTGCTACAGATCAGAGGTTCCTAAGAGCCCCCCTTGAGTTTGACTGATCGCAAAACGCAAGGAAACACATTCACAAGCTCAGTAAAGGGCATGATCAAGGATGCAGATGAACAGCCGGATGAAGGGACCTGCAGGGCTCACCTGTGACCCTGTGCCCCCCCCCCTTCCCGGGGTACCACCCTGTTGAGACTCTCTGCTCCATTACACTGTTGCTCCCTCTCCCCCCAGGAGACTGCTCCTTCTGTAACCTGTGAGTCACCCCTGCCCCTGCCCCCACCTCGGGGCTGTTCTGAGATGCTTTCCCTGGCTCCCTTCCATCTGCCCCTGCCCCAGCCTAGATGGGGTTCCCAGCTTCTTGCCTTGGCCCTACCTCTGCCTGCCAGCCTCGCTCCCCTGCGAGATTCCAGCTTGCCACACTGGCACCTCCATTCTGACCCTCCCAAATCCCCAACAGAGGGGCTCGCTCAAGAGAAATGACTCAACCTCCTTGCTCTCTAGGCCTGAGTGACCCATCAGGAGAAGTCAAGCTTCAGTGCCAGCAAAGCAGGGCCACAAGGAAAGGAAACATGGGGGAGAGGTGTTATATTTTCTATGTTAAAGAAAGCAGCAAATAGCCTTCGAGGGGAAAATGAGACCCTTGATGGATTTTCTTGCACTTATGTTAGTAATATGATTAGGGTCACCTCTTCAGGTGTAATTTTAAAGATATTAAGTTAAGATATTTAATTTAAATATTAAATTACACGTGAAGAGGGTACCCTAATCATTTTAGCAAGTAGGGCAATTTTTGCTTGTTTTTGGCCATACCGTGCAGATCTTAGTTTCCCAACCAGGGACGGAACTCACGTCCCCTGCAGTGGAAGTGCACTGGGCCCCCAGGGGAGTCCCAAGTAGGACTTTCAAATGATCTGAGTACAGCCCTGGTCTTACCTGTATTCATTCACTAGTCCATTCATTCATTCACTTGGGAAATATGTAATGAGCAACTCGGCAGTGACAGAGCCTTTAGATCAAGGCCTGTCCTTAGGAGTCCACATTCTGGTGGGAAAGGCGGGCAAGAAACAATACTGTCTCCTGTGAAAAGAAAGGGGAAATGAGGAAACAAAGTAGAAAGTGGGAGAGCGGGTGTGTCGCCTTGGCCAAGGTGGGTGGGGACTGGTATTTAATGGACCACAAGCTCCAAAGAATGGGAACCCTATAACCAGAACCTAATATATCACAGAGCCTTAGAAATGCTAGCTGCATGATTAACCGATGAATCGGTGGGTGGATGGGTGGTGAATGGAGGGGTGGGTG
>SJYC01071368.1:0-24656 GCA_006408675.1 Madoqua kirkii
ATACTCCAATATAAAGTTTAAATTTTTTTAATTAAAAAGATATAACATTTCCCATTAAAAGGAATCAGAACTTCTTACAGTGATGGTTGATTTCAGGTCTGAGTCAGAAAATGTACAGTCTGAGCTTGGAAGATCTTGACACAACAAAGAGCAAAGGAACCTATCAAAGATTATGAAAAATGTGTGAAAAGGATTCAGAACTAACCAAAGAAGCTCCCACTCAGCCAATAACAGTACCAAAAATACAGTAGACTGAAACACATTAAATATTTTAAGTTAAAAATTTAATGATTCCCAAAAGGATGAACAAAGAATAAAAACCCCATTAGCCACCTTTGGAGAATGCTAGGGGAAAATCACATTATTTTGAATACCATAAATAAAAATAAAATGTAGAAATGTTGCTTTTATCCTATATTTCAGGATAATCAACATTTAAACTGTTCTTCAGGGTGACATTTGCTGAAGGGAGAATCTTTCTTTAAAAGTATTCCAGTTAATAAGTGAGAAAGGAACCAAGGAGGGAGAGGGTAAAAAAAAGTGAAATAAAGGAAAAGACAGAGAGAATGAAGGGGGGTGGATGGAGAATGTGAGGCTAATATTAATAGAAGAAAATATAATGTCACACTTTTATGCAATTTCTTAACCAAGAACTCTAAACCACAGACCATAAGGGAAAGATGGAGGTGCTGGATTTGACTATATTAAAATCAAATCAATTTTTCAACAACAAATACCAGAAATACAGCTAAAGATGAAGGACAAATTAGAGTAAGATATTTACACTTGTTCTAAGGTTAATAAGAAAGTAACAGTCAGAAGAAGGAACTCTTGCAAATCTGCCAGAAAGAGGAGACCCAAAGGAAAAATGGTTGATAACAACAGGCAATGAACAGAACCCAAAGGATAATGGGCATAGGAAGGTCAAGTTCACCTAGAATTTAAAAGAAATGTCAAGTAAAGCAAACTTGTAAATAGTAGAAAGTTGGATAATATCAAGTGCTGGTAAGGCTATGTGGAAAATGGGAATCTTCACTGTTGAGAAAGCCTGACCTGGTAGAGCCTTTTGGAAGAGCAATCAAGCCATTCAGCACTGAAATAGCTGGGTTTTAAACCTCAAATTCTCACACGTGGCCATTGATCTCTGTCTGCAACATTGCAGACATTACTGCAACATTGTTTGAGGACTTGGTTACAATCTAGATGTCTCTCAGTAATGTTTCTGCCAGAAAGAGGAGACCCAAAGGAAAAATGGTTGATAACAACAGGCAATGAACAGAACCCAAAGGATAATGGGCATAGGAAGGTCAAGTTCACCTAGAATTTAAAAGAAATGTCAAGTAAAGCAAACTTGTAAATAGTAGAAAGTTGGATAATATCAAGTGCTGGTAAGGCTATGTGGAAAATGGGAATCTTCACTGTTGATGAAAGCCTGACCTGGTAGAGCCTTTTGGAAGAGCAATCAAGCCATTCAGCACTGAAATAGCTGGGTTTTAAACCTCAAATTCTCACACGTGGCCATTGATCTCTGTCTGCAACATTGCAGACATTACTGCAACATTGTTTGAGGACTTGGTTACAATCTAGATGTCTCTCAGTAATGTTAGTTGCTCAGTTCTGTCCCTCTATCCGGTGGACTGTAGCCCACCAGGCTCCTCTGTCCATGGAATCCTCTAGGCCAGAATACTGGAGTGGGTTGCCATTTCCTTCTCCAGGGGATCTTCCCCACCCAGGGATCGAACCCAGGCCTCCTGCATTGCAGGCATTCTTTACCTTCTGAGACACCAGGTAAGCCCACTAAGGAAATGTATAAATTAAAGTAACAGTATACTATACATGTCAGAAATAATGAACAAGATTTACAAACTGTAGTGTGGAGTATCATGTAAAAGAGAGAAAAATGTAATGAGCTTTGTAGCTCAACAAAGGTCATTTATATTAAACATAAGCCCACAGACTTTCTTTCTACTTTGCAAGGATACATAAACGCACAGAAGAAAAGGGATTGTGCCAGTACGTTGCTCAACTTCAGGGTTACCATTCACACAGTTTTCTATGTGAATGGTGCCCTCTGCTGCATGATTCCAGAATACGGCATGAATGGTGCCCCCTGGAGGTGTGCAACATGACAAGCCCTGAATGTGTTAGGATGGCTTTGGAAGATCATAGACTAAATACACTAAAATAGGTGTCTACACTGAGGAGAAAGGAAATGGAAGTAGGATTGGGGGAGGAAACATGAAGTAAAAATCAGAAGAGGGACCTTGTACAAACTGAGCATGGCAGTGTGACTTTAATGAAGAAATACGATCCACTCATCTCTGTGGTCTTAAGGTGGGAAAGAATGACTCTGAAGACAGGTCTTGCGCTGGCTAAGCAACAACCTTATAAACTGTGCTAAGAAATTATCCTGAAAGCAAGAAGGAATCCTGGAGATGTGTGAAACAGGAAAAATTTGCATGGGACTGGATGAGAGGGGCAGAGATTGAGTAGTCTTTCACAGCAATTCACTCTAGGTGTCCACATGTGCAGTGGAGTCAGCATGGACACAGAATGCACTAAATCGGGTGTGCCTGCCCAACACCCTGGGCACAGGAATCTTTGGAAGACCCGACTCTGCCTCCCTTCACCCTTCTCCGATCCTCATGTACCAGAGGCTCACTCAGGAACAAGGCCTGGGGAAAAGCTATGGGCAGCTCCAGCACAGTCGTGGTTGGTACCGCCTTCCAGATGTGCTGTGAACAGTGCACAGCTGTCTGCTCTGATGGGCAAGGATTCCAGGTTTCTGCCTACGCACCTTGTCCTTGGGACACTCAGTCAAAGCCTCCATAGAGACACAGAGGGTACTGATCTTATATGAGAATACTGGAGAAGTCTTCAACTCTCAGAGAGATGCCCAGATATTTACATAGGAATTTCTCTTCCTTCATCTTGTCCTAGCCCTATGGTTTTGAAAAAAGTCATTCCATCTCCCTGGTGGAAACACCTGGACAAGACTTGATAGTCTCTGAGTACCACTTTCTCCAGTGCCGACACTCTGAGGGCCGTGAGCAATCTTCTTCTTAGTGTGCAGAGCTTTTCTAGGGTGAATGTACCTGGAGTGCTGCAGCAAAATGGGTACAGATTTTAGTCAGGCTTAGGTTAGACACTTGCATCTAGTACTCACCACATGGATGGCCTTAGCTTCTTTATCTGTAAAAACTGGAGGTTAAAAAGGACTATCACAGATGACGAATGCAGGGGAAAAATGCCCGGGAGCTCAGCATGAGGAGCTGGCATTTGGAAAGCACTCAAGTATAGAGTCCCTCCTCGTTCCCCTTCATTTCTTTTTAGGAGAACACATTTCACAAACACTTTCACACTGAAAACCTCACAAACTGTCATGATCAAATTTTCCCTTTTCAAGAATTTAAGGGTGAATTCAAGTATTGTATCAAATGTAGAAAGAAACGCCTAGGAAAATCTAAACTGTTAATTATAGGCTGTTAATAAACAAGTGGGCTTATGTATTTATTTTGGTTTAATTTTTGATAGGATGGATAGGGAGAGGCATGAAAGTAAGTATGTTCTATGATATCACCTTCTGAAGATAAACTTTTCTACTAGACTCAAGATGGAAAAAGACAGTGAATATTTTCTTTCCATAAATCTGATTCTATTCATTAATCCCCTTAGGTTGCTCTTGTAGAGTTTTTGGCCCTCCTGCTCAGATGGGTCCCCTAGACAAGATTGCTACTAATAAGCAAGAGTTCAGAGAATTAAGGAAGAAGGAAGAATAGAAAGCACCGTGTCCTCTGAATACTTCTTGTTGGATGACCTGCCCTTCAGGCTGTATGGATATTTTAAGTCAGTGGTTGCCAGTCCTGGATTCCAGGGGCCACAATGAATTAACTAATTAATTTTGGTTAAAATACCTTCTTAACGAAATATCATAGCCAGTGAGAGTCAAGGTGTGGTGAGATATGTACTGTTATGCAAGGCAGATTGTAATTAGACCAAATCTTTTGAAAGGCAATTTGGCAATTAAGTATCAAGCCTTTAAGTGTTTGTACTCTTTGACCTGAGAATTCTTTTGGGGAACCTATCTTATTGGTGGAGAGCAGTATCTAATTAGGAAAGCAGATATGTACACAAAGAAGCTTATCACAGTGTTGTTTTATAATAGAAAAGAAAATCGGGAACAACCAATAACATGACAACAATTATATGCAACGGGGTGCGTCCAATGCATGGGTGGAGCCGTATACAAGGAGTCTGTCGATCTGAGCCTAAAAGCATTCAGAAAATCTCATTAAAATTATATTTAAAAAAGAAGCAAAATATGAAATCTTCACAATTCAAAAGGTCTGGAAGGAAATATACCAAATTTTGATAATGATAACTTTAGGTGATTTTGAGTGATTTCCTTCTTATTTGTTACTTTTAGGACCACCATAAAGACTATAGAATATAAATTTTCTAATAGCAAATCATCGTCACCATTATTGTGTTTTATGAGAAAGTAAACAGAGATGCCAGATAAAATCTTTTTGGTTTGGGAGATGGCTGAGAATGGGATCACTAAGATCAAAGATACAATAAATCCTATCAATTCCAAAAAAATATGGAGTTTGTTGGTAAGGAGTCGGCTCCGTTTCATCCTCTCCTCCATAAGCTTGCTGATTCCTCCCCAGGAATTCTGCTAGACTTGGAGCACAGGAGAGGAGGTGGTTTTCCCAGCACACTTAAATCCTGGTGCTGGTGTGTTCATACACATTCATCCTCATTTCTTAGTGGCATCTGATTGTTTTAAACGTGAATGAAATGTTAAGACTATCTAGCATTTGCTAGGCACTTTCTAAGCACAGGCACTGTTTTGGTACTTTTTATCCCCATATTTCACCTTCCTCAGGCTTGCAAGAGTTCTCAGTAAAAGGAACCATTGTTTCTTTTTCCACCCTGTTCTCCTTTCTCCTACCCACACAGAAAGTGCCTTTGGGGGATATAATAATTGATTTGGATGAAAGAAAAAATGGGCAGACTGGGTCACGCTTTGTTATGAACAAAACTTACTTCACTGCCTGAAGAGGTAGCTGGAGAAGCACCTTCAGGTGGCCAGCATGGGAAGGTTCTAGAAAGAGGGCACCAGAAAGCCTTGCAGGCCTCCTCCCTGTGATGTGGCTTATTTGCTTTATGGGCTTCAGGCACATTTGCTGACATCAGCAGCCCGTCAAAGTTTAAAATAATAATAGTGAAAAGGAAAACAGCCCCTTTCTGCCAGGCAGTCCTGTTCTGCCAACTTCTGTGTTCTCTTTTGAGTTAATAAACGTCCAAGAACCACCTCCCCTGCCACCCTGGGGGCGGGGAAAAAAGCACAATAATTTTAAAACCACCAGGTCAGGCTATTGCCAGCATAAACCATTCAGACAAGTAGCGTTTGTCACACTCTAATGAGGATTTTACCTCTGCCTCCAAAAGAAAGCTATTATTAGGCTTTGTGTTTATGGGATCAGATGATTGTCTGGGGACAGTGGGTTTCTTTTGGTCCCTTCCTCATTTTAATCATGCTCAAGACCAAATCCATAGGTGTTTTCTGCATCAGACGAAATGAAAAAACCATAATTATGCCAGCTAATGTCTTTGGAAAACATCAATTAAGAAAACGACCTTTTAATTCCCATTTTGCTTGAAAATCTGAAAATATCTACATATGTTGTAATAGCATGGTGGTGGTGGAGGGTGGGGGGAAGCCTGTCTCTTAAAAAGGAAACAGCTCAAATGGTTTGAGGTCAGGTGAGCAGGTCGCTCTTGGCAACAAGTAGGAATCTCTCCAAGGAAAAAAAGTTCTCTACAAAGTAAGACCTCTTAAGTTATCTTCCCATGTAGCATTGAAACTGGAGCCAGCCCCTACACAGTGAGGCTGATACCAGGCTGGCACCGCACACACACCCCATTGTTAATACCTCCTCAGGAGAGATTAGATCCCGCATTCCTCAGAAGTTCTGAGCTCCGGAGGGAACACCACCAGCAGGCTCCTTCCACCCCAGCAACAACTAGCTACATCTGATAAGTTTTCATTGAAATAACTGGAACAATTACACTGAGTCCCCACCGGGCTCTGTCACTAGCTATTAAGAGAAAAGCATTGCACTTGCATGCTGTGGTGTCTGCAAAGGTGTGAGCCAAACAAGAGCAATTCAAGTCTTTAGCTCCATTTTATATGCTTTTATCTATGGCTACGTGCCGTTGTGAACCAAATTTCTTCACCTAAGATATACTATTAGATTGTTTTATGTTATGTTTCCTTTTCAGGTCTTATCTAGTAAACTTGATATTTACACTCTCTCAATTTAGGTTTGGACAAGTAACTAATTAATCTCTGGCCAAAGATAGAATTGGGTTTGTTTGGTAAAATCTGTTGAGGTCATGGCTGGTTTTAATCATGTAGTTTAGTTAAAAAGTTGAACACTAACAAAGATCTTTGCTTTCAAGGCTTACCTTTCAATCAGAGTGCTCATTAAACAGCAAATGTAGTTGTACTTGAATTCTGCAACTTCCCTTTTATTTTTTCTGGAATAACAGTGTCTGAAGGATTAAGTGGCAATAGGAACAAAAGGACAACACACATCACCTTTGCAGGAGCAAATCGTAAAAGGCCTAGATTAAATTTTAACCAGAGGTTATGTCCACCCTGATTCTATATCTCAAAGGATTAGGTTTGGCTTTGAGAATAATAAAAGGTGAGTTTGTAAAAAAGGACCCTATTTTAACATATACTGTATTTGCTAGGAGGAGACAGAGTTAGTCTTTGAAAGAAAATAAAAGGCAAGGAGTTTGGCAGATGGTAATTCCCAAATATGCAGAAATGTAAACAGCCAGGATTTCGGTGCCTATGGGTTTTTATCAAAGACGTAAGGCTGAGGCCAACACCAGTGCGTCCTCTTTGGCTAGTTTTAACACGTTCACAGTCACAATTAACATTCAAGGAATTTCCTTTCAACTCAAGTGTTTCTTTAAAAAGTATTTTTTACCACAAACTAAAGTTCTAGCTGCCATCAGTCCTTCCCATACAAAAAAAATGATGAAATCGCCATAATACCTTTTTTTTTCTTTTTTTGAAAATGGGCTCGGACCACGTCAATTTCCTGGGGGCATTTGTTCTCCAATATAAGGGGGTTTTCACCTCCTCCCTCCTTCCTTGCCCTGAGAGAGCTTCTAATGCAGGCCCAGCTTCCTCGTCCACCAACACCTTCCAGTTTCACTCCGGGCCTGAGCAGCGCCGCTGCAGGCCCGGCGTCCCCCACCCTCCCCCTGCCCAGTCAGAGGGCTGCTGGCGAGCAAAAGCTCGGGGCCCACTCCCCTCCGGGTTTCAAGTCCCTGAGTCGGCCACGCCGGAGTTCTTCAAGGAAGGGAGAGGCGGAGGTCTCCCCCTCCCACCCTGCTCCTCCTACACAAGGGATTCGCACACGGGGACCGAGTCCGAGTCCTGGCTGTGCATTGAGCTCAGCCCGGTGTCCGAGTCCTCGTCGTTACCAGGGCAATTCTTGGCCAGTCCGCGGGCCTGGTCCACCCACACCTCGGCGCAGGCCTGCGGCCCGGGCTCCCGCGAGGGCCCCCTGGACACGGGAGTCCCATTGGATGCTACCGTCAGCTCTAACGTGTGCAAAGTCTGGAGAAGGCCCTGGAGCTCGCGCTCCTTGCTGTCCCACTGCTGCTGGCTGTAATCCAAGTCCGACTTGACGGCCTCCAGGTCCGTGTTGAGCCGGAGCCCGATGTAGAGGCTGGTGCTGAGCTGCGTCCGGACCCGCTCGCGCTCCAGCAGCAGCTCACCGTCTAGGCCGCCCTCGGCGTCCGGGGGCTCCTCCCGGCTGCGAGCTCCTCCTGGCGCCTCCTCATCCACCTCTGGTTCAGCTCCTCCTGGATTTCGGCCGAGAGGCGCTCCAGCAACTCCTCCTGCTGGGCCCGCTGCTCCTGCAACTGCAGCAGGTCGTCGCAGCGCCGGGCCAGCTCCTCCAACGCAACCGCCTTCGCCTCGCCGTCCAGGGGCGGCGTCGTTGTCGTCGCTGCCGCCGGCTCGGGCTCGGGCTCCGGCTCCTCTCCTGGGCCAGTACCGTCGAGCTCGATCCCGGCACCCAGCAAGTAGGTGTCCTGCACGTAGTTCACCCCGTGTCGCCGCATGCGGTCCAGATGTACCTTGGCTTCGTAGTGGTCGATCTCTCGGTCCAGCTCCCGAAGCCGCTGCACCTGCTGACGGATGGTGTGGTCCTGGGAGAGCACCAAGTGCACCAGCGTCTCCATACGCTCCAACGAGGCGCTCTCGGTGGCCCGCGGCGGCGACGACGACGAACAGGATGAGGCTGCGGACGACGAAGTGGACGAACAGGGCGACGACAGCTGCTGCTGGCGCCGCCGGTTGAGCTTGGCCAGCTTGCGAAAGGCCTTGCGCACCACCCGTCGCTGCTTCTCCTGGGTCATGGCTAGGCTGGGCCGCGCTGAGACCCCCCGCGCGGAGCAGGGGCGCTCGCGACTGAGCACGACGCGCGCCTCGGCACTGCGGGGACCCGCGTTGGGCAGCGACGCCTCGCTGCGCACCAGCACGAAGCGTACGTTCTCTTGCTCTTCGCCCCAGGCGGCCCAGAGGCGCAAGATGCGCGTCTTGTTGGGCAAGATGCGCTCAAAGCCCCGCCACTTCTCCACAATGCAATAGCACTGCGGGGGCCCGCACAGCATGCCCTGGGTCAGCGCCTCATCGTCGTCGTCCTCGTCGTCCTCGTCCAGGGGTTCTGGCAGCTCTCCCGGGCCTGGCGGGTCGCCGGCCGCCCCCCGCCGCCGGCTCCGCCGCTGCCGCCGTCGCCGCCGGCAGCCATCCTCCAAGAGCACCCGCACTAGTCCGAACAAGTGGTGCGGCGGGAGAGGCCGGACACCAGTTTCTCCTCCTGGCAGATCCACACTGATATCTTCTTCTCCGAAGGATCCATGGCGCAACCGGGACGCAGGTGGCGCGGGGTGGGGGGTAGGGGGGGTCGAGTCCCACTGGGGCGGCAGGGGCAGCAGGCAGCCCAGCAGCTCTGGAAGAAGGATTGGAGCTCGGGACTTTCGCCCTCTTCAGCACCGGCCCTTCTCCCAGCTGAGCACGGAAGGCAAGCTAAGGCGGTGCTCCGCCGGGACGGTGCGCTCCAAGAGCCGCGCGCCCGGGCTCGGGCTCCCGCGGTTCGGCTCTGCCCAAGGTTCCCCGGGCCTCTGGGTTTTGCTCCTCCCCATGTGGCTCCTCCCCCTCCCGCTCCCGGCGCCGGGAGCTGCTGCCCGAACGCGGGAGGCGCGGAGCCCAGGCCCGCCCCTCTCCCGCGCTGCGGGCTTGGGGACTCTGCAGCGCCTCAGTGTGAGAAGGGGACTCCGGGACCCCTCCTCTGCAGGGCCTGGAGCCTGTGTCTAGGCGCGGATCAGCTCTGCGTCTCTCTGGGCCCACTGGCTCCTCTCCTTGTGTCTAGAGCTAGCTGGACTGACTTTCGCGTTTTTCTTGGCGCCCCAGGGGCGTTTGCCGGACTTTCAGAGCAGCGCCGTCTGACAAGTGCCCCGGCGCAGAGAAACCGAGACGCTGGGCATCTCTAACGAAGATTAACCTGACCTCTAGCTGGGATCTGTAACTGCAGCCTACAACGCGGAAGGCCTTCAGTCTTCTTAGTCTGGAGGCAGTGTTTGCATATGGAAGGAGAACTGGGGGGAAGGGGGGTGAGCAGTTTGTTCCGGGAGCAAGTGTAGATTAGATTAGTAAAGTCTAGACTTGTGGGGTACTTCCTGGCATCGTCGTGTCTTTGACTCCTCACGTAGCCTCGGCGTCGCATAGCCTTCTTGGTAGGGGAACCCCGATTCTAGAGGGAGTTCCAGGCCCAAGCTCTTTTGCAAATCACAGCTCTTTTTCCAGATCCCACCTTCATAAACAGAAACCTAGTCGTTACCGCGACAGTTTCTGGCATTATCCAGTACCCAGATGTGGTCAAGTGGAGATAAGAGCCAACTTGCACAGCTCAAGAAATCCAAGACCAAAATGCAAATAAGATTTTTTTCATCCTCAAATGCTGATGAGGATGGTTCATTGTGTGCAAGTCTTGCTCCCAGCTTGTCCTTGGAGCACAGGCTTGATAAGATCACTCCTTTGCTTCAAGACCTTGAATGGCTCCTCACTGCCTCTTGAATAAAATATCTTATTTATTCATTCATGCACTCGATAAATATTTGAGTACCCACTGTGCTCCAGTATTCAACACAGGTGCGAAACGTGTCCAACACAGGACCTTCTGTGCTCTGATAACAGGGAGCATGAGGTGCCAGAGGAATACTAGAATAGAATCCTAATCCATCTGTAAGAGTTGAGGAAGGATTTCCGGGGAAGTGTCATCTTGGCAAGACTGAACGCGCCATTTGAGTCATCCAAAGGAAAAATAAATAGATGGGACAATTCCATGTGTCGGTATTTGGACTGATCGTAAGGGCAATGAGAAGTCATGGAGTGTGGATTCTGAGGTCAGACTGCCTAAGGAAAAACCTCAGCCTACCACTTACTACCTCTGAGACCTTAGGAAAAGTATTTCATCTCTCTGAGCTTCACCTGTGAAATGGCGATAAGACAAATACCTGCCTGATGCAAACTATTTTATATAGGATGGATAAACAACAAGGTCCTACTGTATAGCACATGGAATTGTATTTACTATCTTGTCATAAAACATAATGGAAAAGAATATGTGTGTGTATGTATATATATATATAAGTATATATATATATAAAACTGTGTATATATATATAACTGAGTGTATATATATATATATACACACATATATAACTGAATCACTTTGCTGTACAGCAGAAATTAACACAACATTGTAAATCAACCATACTTCAATTAAATGTTTAAAAAACCTACCTAATAACTAAAAGGACTGCTATGAGGATTAGATGCTTGGACCTGTTAAGTCTAAAATAGAAATTTTATTGGAGGATTAGAACCCACATGGTGTATTAGTCTTCTATTGTTAACAAATTACCACAAATTTAGTGGCTTAAAATAACACCCTTTTTATTAGTCCTGCACGTCAGAAGACCAACATGGCATGTCTGGGTCTTCTGGCTCATGGTCTCCCAAGGCTTAAAGGCAAGGCTTTTGCTGGGTTGAGCGCTCATATGGAAGTTCTGGGAAAGAATCTATTTCCAAGCTCATTCAGGTTGTTAGAAGAATTCAGTTCCTTGCAGTTGTAGAAATGAGGTCCTTGGCTCCTTGCTTGCTATTGGCTGGGGTTACTCTCAACTCCTGGAAGCCTCCCTTAGGTCTTCTCCATATCATACCCCCCTTCATCTACAAGCCTCAACAGCATGTCAAATCCTTTGATTCCTCTTTGGCTTGAAGTTTCTGTGACTTCCCTTTCTGCTACATGCTGGAGAAAACTCTGCTTTTAAAGGGCTCGTTTCATTAGGCAGAGTCACGTGGATAATTTCTCTGTCTTAAAGGCTGATTAGTAGCCTTAACTAACTGCAAAATCCCTTTTGCTGTGTAAGATAATCACCAGAGTAACACGAGGGGATGGAGATCATGGGGCCATCTTAGATTTCTGCCTACGAGAGACCCTAATGTGATCATTCGCCATTTTGCAAAATCATTCTGTTTGCACTGAGGATGATGGGTTGGGGTCAGGGTGAGAAGCCAGGTGGTCCTTTAGAAGACTGTCATATTCATTCAAGGAGGAGATGGTGGCCTGCACTGAGAATAGTGAGAGGACTGGACAAAACTGAGCTGTCAATTTTGAGGGAGGCTGGAGATGCAGGACTTGGTAATGGATTCAAGGGGCATTTTCACCTCCCTAGCATGGTATTGGGGGTCTCATAATCTAGTTCAGCCCACTCGCTAGCTCCTCCCTCCCATGCTTGGCTATCCTGCCTCCTTCCCCTGTCCCTCATTGCTAGAGCTTTGTTATCAGCTGCAATCCCTCCTAGACGTTAAGCTCCACAAAGGGAGAGCTCATATCTTCTTTGCTCAATTTTGAATCCTCTGCATTTAGCACATTCTAGGTTTACTAGGTATCTATTGAATTTTTAAAATGGATGAATGAATGAATCCTACATTCTTGCAAGTCAACACCTCATTCATTCAGAGCAGCATCTGCATCCTGATGCATTCATGCTTTATACATGCTTTCTCTGCTAATTAGGAACACTCTTAAACAACTGGAAAAGTCCTACTTGTCCTTCAGAAGTTCAGCTCAAACATCATGAGGGGTAGGAATTCTGTCTTTCCTCCTCCAAGTTCAACGGGCTCCTGTTTCTCTTTTGCCTCTCTTGGTGCACAAGTTACTTTGCAATGTGATATGTTTTGTTTTGTTTTTGTTTTTTTCCTCATGTCTGTTTGTCCCTCAAGACTTAAGAGCTCTTTGCAAGGGTGAATTGACTATCTTATTTATATTTTGGTCCTTAGTGCTTGTTGCTTGGTACATGGTAGGCCCTTAATCTTAATACTGTAAGGAACACTAAGATAAATAATGTCTACGATATTGTGCTGTCCCCAGTCAGTTCAGTTCCGTCGCTCAGTCGTGTCTGACTCTTTGCGACCTCATGAATCGCAGCACGCCAGGCCTCCCTGTCCATCACCAACTCCCAAAGCCTACTCAGACTCATGTCCATTGAGTTGGTGATGCCATCCAGCCATCTCATCCTCTGTCGTCCCCTTCTCCTCCTGCCTTCAATCATTCCCAGCATCAGGTCTTTTCCAATGAGTCAATTCTTCACATCAGGTGGCCAAAGAACTGGAGTTTCAGCTTCAGTATCAGTCCTTCCAATGAACACTCGGGACTGATTTTCTTTAGGATGAATTGGTTGGATCTCCTTGCAGTATAAGGGACTCTCAAGAGCTCTCTCCAACACCACAATTCAAAAGCATCAATTCTTTGGCGCTCAGCTTTCTTTACAGTACAACTCTCACATTCATATTTGACTACTAGAAAAACCATAGCCTTGACAGACAGACCTGCATTGGCAGAGTACTATGCTGTTTAATATGCTATCCAGGTTGGACATAGCTTTTCTTCCAAAAAGCAAGCATCTTTTAACTTCATGGCTGAAGTCACCATCCAAAGTGATTTTGGAACCCCCCCAAAATAAAGTATCTCACTATTTCCATTGTTTCCCCATCTATTTGCCATGAAGTGATGGGACTGGATGCCATGATCTTAGTTTTTTGAATGTGCTGTCCTCAAGGTTATTATAATTTCTTTTTAGTAACAGTTACATGAAATCCCTGTCATAGGAATGTTATATATGACATTCCTGCTGGAGCAATTAAAGGGTAGAATGATCAAGGGGTCCTGGGAAGGTTGAAGAAGCAGGGCTTTAATAAGTGAAGAGAAGGAGTTGATGGGAGAAGTTACATGAATTAAAATGTTAAGGTGGCTGTACACATGGCTGACTATCAGTGTTTTAGAGTATAGGTTCTGGGGTTGCCATACCTAGATATGAATAGCAGCTATAAGCTTTATAAGCTTTAATTTCCTCATCTGGGACAAAAGGAATAATAGAACCTCCTTATAGAATTGTCATGAACATGAAATTATATACAACACATAAAAACTTAGTAAGGTATCTGGCATACAATAAATGTTCAATAAAACATAGCTAGCTTTATTTACATATTTTGAGTACCAATCCAACCTGTGTCCTGGGCTGCGTGCTAAGGCTACAGCCATGAATTAGATAGGCATGTCCCTGCCCTTACAGAGATCACAGTCAAGACTAGTTTAGTATTTGTTTGATTAGAAATATATTTGTTAGATTAGGTGAGGCTGTAGTAATAATAGAGTCAAGCATGTATAATGGTTCATATGTAACAAAGGTTTATTTTTCTCTGACATAATAATCAAAAGCAGATATCCTGGTTGGTAGGTCGCTTTAATCCAAAAAATGATACAGGAATCCTGGTTCCTTCCATCTCTTGACTCCAAAGCCCTCTAGGCTTCATCATCTAAATCCAGACAGAGGAAAAGCAGAGGAGGAAGGGGCATAGCCTTTCCTTCAAGGCCTTGGCCAAGAAACGAAGCACACTGCTTCCCCTCATATCACACTGACCCAGCTACATGGCCACTTGCAATGGAAGGGAGGCTAGGAATGTAGTGTCTCAAAAGAAGAGAAAGTGGGTTTTTATGAATGGCTAACTACCTGCCAGAAGATTCTTTATAAGAAACTGGAGATGATGCAGAGGAATAAGTTTGAAAGTCTGTCTGTTGCAACAGGAAGTTCACAGGCCAATTCTGGCCATCTTAGATGGAGCAAACCCTTTCCAAGTGTTGGCCATGACCCCAACACCCTCTGTGTCTCTTATAGGACCCAATTCGCCTACCTCCACAACTTGCCTGCCCACCATAGCCATTTGAGTTTTTGACTCCTGCTTCTGCACCTCCTCCTAGGATTATCTTACCAACTGCCAGGGAGTTAATACTAGCAGTATACCATGGCTCCCAAATGTAGGCCTCTCTTTCAGATCTCCTTGTCTCCAAATATGCACAGGTAACTGCTTGCCGGATAGCTCCACTTAGATGGCCCCCAAACACCCTAGACATTTGTCAAAAAGATAAATTGCTCTTAGCATCTTTCTTCCCAAACCCTTTCTGCCCCCTGAACCTCTATTTCAGAGAATGGCCCCACCATTTAGGGGCTTTCCAGGTGGCACTTGGAGAAGGAAATGGCAACCCACTCCAGTACTCTTGCTTGGAAAATCCCATGGACAGAGGAACGTGATAGGCTATAGTCCATGGGGTCGCAAAGAGTCGGACATGACTGAGCAACATCACTCACTCACTCAGGTGGCGCTAGTGGTAAAGAATCTGCCTGCCAAAGCAGGAGACACAAGAGATGCAATTTGGTCCCTGTCTCAGGAAAATCCCCTGGAATACGAAAGTGGCAACCCACTCCAGGAGTCTTGCCTGAAAAATTCCATGGCCAAGAGGAGCATAGGCACCTACAGTCCATGAGGTCGCAAAGAGTTGGACACGACAGCGACTGAGCACAAACACCCCACCATTTACCAGATGAGAGTAAACCTGGGGACCACCCTGCACCATCACCACCTGCCTTGCTTCACACAGAATAATGAGTTATCTGAGAGCAGAACTGTTTTGCTTTCTGCTTTCTCTCCAGTTCTGAGCACACAGCAGGCATTCAGTGTTGTGGAATGAATGCAGAGGGATAAGGTTGAACAAATGAATGAATTGCTTTAAGCCTCATTCTTTCTTACCTGGATCCTGCACTTTGCCCCATGCTAGTTTCCTTGTCTCTGGTCTTGCCTTTCTCCCATACTCCCTGCTGACAAATATTTGATGGCTCCTCATTACCTTCAGGATCCAATCCAGCCCCAAGAGCAGAACCCGTATACCCTCAGGATCTGATGTCTGCGTCACTCTCAGCCTGTACACTCCAGCCACCCCCTTCTTCACACTCATCCTTCTGACCCCTTGGCTAATTCCTATCTACCCTCCGAGTTTCAGCTTAACTGTCACCTCTTCCTAAAAGTCGTCACTGGCAACAACATCTGCTCCAGGAAAAAAAATCTAAACAGGACTGTGCTTTAGGAAGATTAATCTTTTTCAGTATGTAGGATCAATTAAAGGTATGATATACGTTTGTTAAGAGGTATGAAGGG
The DNA here is from genome assembly GCA_006408675.1 of Madoqua kirkii. Classification (NCBI taxonomy): domain Eukaryota; kingdom Metazoa; phylum Chordata; class Mammalia; order Artiodactyla; family Bovidae; genus Madoqua; species Madoqua kirkii. Next base: position 15,656 of record SJYC01071368.1, read on the forward strand.
GAGGTGCTTAAAAATTCAGACTGCTGTCACTTAAACGTAAACCAAGAAAATGCCTCCCGGTACATCCTGGCCATTTTCAGTCTTAATCCTCAGGGCTGCACAGTCTAATACAAAAGCCACTAGACATATGTGCCTATTGAGCACCTGAAAAATGGTTAGCTGAGCTGAGGTGTGCTATGAATATAACATGTACACTGGATGTCAAAGTCTCAGCATACAAAAAGTTTAATAACAGAAATATTATATTGATTATATATTGATTGATTATATTGATTACATGTTGAGATGATACTATTTTGGAAATACTTGAGTTGACTATCTACTTCTTTCTTTTTCATGGATGAAACAACACATTTATTTTGATGAATTTTTTTTTCGGGCAACTTAAAATGATATGTAAGTGATGTTTGGTTACCAAAAAAAAGTATAGGAAAACAAAATTTAGATACATTAAAATAGATCTGCTTCCAAAGTCAAACAAAAATAACTGAATTTCATTAATTATTATTTTCTGTAACTGTGGTTTACCCTTACATGAATGGGACTAGGTTCTACCACATTTACCTGTTTCTTTTTCTTTTTTAATGTGGTTACCAGCAATTTTTAAATGTCCATACAGATCATAGTATATAATATCCATTAGACTGTGCTGCCTGGGGAAAGGCCCAGAAAACTGAAGCAAATTCTTTGAATCTCTCTAAGTGTGGAGTTATCCTGAATATCCTAAACAATTGCATTTTTGCCTGGGTTACAGTCAGAGAAAGCCATTGCATACATTTTCTGGATTTGTAGTTTGAATGTTTCTTTTTATTTCATGATGTCCCTTAAAAAAGTTTCTTATTACAATCTACGCTACCCCCATTAGGCTGTCTAAGAAGCACATTCTCTGAGTCCAGTCCTACAGCGGATTCAGCTGAAAGTCACAGTGGTTACTTCCCAGACAGGACTTTAGCATCCTTGCTTACCTGCCAGCCCAGACCCTTGACGGAGATTCAGGCAGCGTCCTGGGCCAGAAAACACACAGGTTTCACAACCGGAGAAAACATACAAAATTATATTTATGACCTGGGTGCAGGGAAGGCATTCATAAACAGGAACGTAAAAAATCAAAATTCATAAAAAAGAAGATCAATAAATATGACCACACACAAAAATGTAAAGGGTTGTGAAGATTAAGGGTGCTATTGGCTAAGGGGAAATCTAGTTGAGTACCTGGTTTAAAGAATGTGCTTCACAATGGAGCTTTGCCCTCTCTTCTAGTGGTGGCAGAGCCCTTTGCTAAAATGTCCTTATGCTGAATCTCAAGGATGGTGTGCTATTTGGCACCGTGGTTTTCGGGTTAAAGCATCTACTTGCAATGCAGGAGACCTGGGTTCGATCCCTGGGTCAGGAAGATCCCCTGGAGAAGGAAATGGCAACCCACTCCAGTATTCTTGCCTGGAGAATCCCATGGACGGAGGAGCCTGGTGGGCTACAGTCCGCGGGGTCGCAACGAGTCGGACACGACTGAGCAAATTCACTTTCACTTTACCCTTCTAACACCTAGGAGAGGGAAGACATAGCTTCCTCACCCTTGAGGAAACTGAGGCCACGGGGAAGGGATTGACCACTTTCCCAGTTCACAGAATTCTGTGGGAACTGGCATTTTGTCTGGAGTTTCTACCTGTCTAATCTATCAGTCACGGTTCATGGCAGCTGTGGAACACCCCAAACAGGAACTTCCGCCCTTAATTACATAGAGGCTTGCAGAAGTGTGACTGGACTTACTGCCTGAATCAGTTCCACTTAATGATTAACTGTAGAAAATAATCCAGCAAATTATGTTTACAAAAACATTTGGTTGCTCTCAAATGCACTAGAGGGAATCTGAGAACTGCTATGCTCAGCCAAGGGACCCATTCCTGGTCAAACCAAACACTTGGCTGGGGACATCCTCCAGGATGTTGCTTCTTAAACTGGGTCAGTGGTCCACCTGCCCAGAACTGCCTGTGGTGTTTATTAAAATGCAGATTCCTGGCCTCACTCTAGACATAGTGAACCAAAGTCTCTGGAGGTAAGCCCTAAAATTTGCATTTAAAGCAGTCTCTTCTGATTCGTACTCACACTAAAGGTTGACCCCAACTTTTCTAGAAGAAAAGAACCAGAGACAAGAATGCTCTTAGCAAGAATGCTCTTCAGCCGTCTTGGCCCCGTAGATGGTAATCATATATAAATGACAAATATACACAATAGGGTGCTGACAACAAATGACAGGTGAGAAAGGGATGCCCCTGAGAAGGAGAAGATAAGAGAGAGGACAGAATAAGCGGAGAGCTGCTCAGTTTTTACCCTCTGGAATCTTTACTTTTTGGTGGGAGCCTAGGTTACAAGATGATAACATAGAAATGTTTAGGTAAGGGAGTCTAATGTAGCAAGGAGTTTAGTCACCTGAAAGACATCCTGGAAGATATTTAGCTTCCCAGTCTTTGTTCCAATGAAACCAACCTAGTTCCTGATTCGCAAATCATCCTGGAAATGCATAGCACTGACAGTCAAAGAGAACTCTCTCCAGCAAAAAGGCATCATCTAGTCAATGAATGGTCTGTGACGTCACCATTGAAGACTAAGTCAAAGAGGGTTTTGTGTGATTAATTTTCATTATCTGTTTTTACCCGGTTAATGAAAGGTGATACTATTAATGAGTGTGTGAACGAGACAGTGTCTTCATTGCCACATCTGAAACATTTCCCAGCTTTTTCAGGGAAGAATAGACCTGACCCAAAGTGTGGCCTTTCTTCATTATAGAGAGATATAAACCCTTTCTCTCCAACTGCCCAACACCAAATTATTGTGTGTCAGCTGCTCACCACCCAGGACACAATATAAGGCCTGTACTTGAGTTACTGCTATTTTATGAGAGCAAAATGCTAGCTTTCTTTTCTCAGGAAAGTGGATTGATTTGAGAGAAGTTTCAATACCACATTTCTTGGTCTGAAAGCATGATTGTTTAATAGCTGGTTGTGAACTGCATGGAACTTGGCAACTCCCTTTAAGAAATAGTTAGAAGATGTTACATTTGATTAAATGGAACCTTTGATAGAAATAACTTAGAGACAATGAAATGTCTTCACAAGGAGATGTTCTTTTTCCCCCACTGAGGAAGCAATGGAGATATGTTTCTATTGTCAGTGCATCCTGTCCATCTGATTATAAAGGAAGGCTGTGGGCTAGATAAGCAAAAATAGGTTACATCTGGGAAGCCAGCAGTGTCTCCCTGCTAGCTGAAGAAGTTCCCCTTTGTTTCACTCTTGAAGCACTGCGTTGTTTTCTTGGACCGCTGCTCTGAATTAAACCTGAGTTCAACTATGGATCCTTTACACTTGATTATGTGATTGGAAGACCTACACAAATGCAAACCTAGAATATAATTGAACTCTTAAGAGCTAAAATCTCCACGAAGAAGAAAGAAGCTACTTGATCCTATGAAAGACTGTCTGGTGCTTTCTCTTTTGTATCCACTGTTAAACTAAAAAAAAAGAAATTACTAAGTTATCAGTCTGTATTCACTACTTGAGATTACACATTGAAGAATTTTACAAAACAAAGTTGTGTCATAAAAAGTATTTCATTCATGTCATTCAGTCATCCCATTTCTCCATACATGTATATAATCAAAATAATTGAAAGTGGAGTCACAAATAGGTATTTGCACACCCATGTTCATAGCAGCATTTTTAAAATAGCCAGCAAAGGTGGAAGTAACCCAAATGTCTATTGGTGGATAGTTGGATATATAAAATGTGGTATCGGTACATACAATTCAGACTTAAAAAGGAAGAAAATTCTGACACATCACAGCTACAACACAGATAGAGTGTTGAGGACATTATGCTAAGTGAAATAAGCCAGTCATTAAAAAAAAAAAAATACTGTGTGATTCCACTTATAAGGTACCGAGAATAGTCAAATTCATAAATACAGAAAGTAAAATGGTGCTTACCAGGGCCTGAGGTAGCGGGGAATGGAGAGTTACTGTTTTATGGATATGAAGTTTCTGTTTTTCAAGAAGAGTTCTGGATAATAGAACAGTAGTGTGAACGAACTTAATGTCACTGAACTGTGTACTTAAAAATAGTTGTAAATCTTATGTTATGTACATTTCACCACCATTTAAAATCATAATACTTTAAAAAAATTAGAATTTTTATGCCAAAACTCTTGTCAAAGGAAGCTTCAACTTCTTCAAAATGGAAAATACTTTTCACATGACTTTCAAAGTAAATACAATGTCTTGTTAATGCTCTGCTCCTTTCAGGAAACTAATAAATTTCTGATCACTGTTCATTTGAAGAAAAAATATGTCCTCCTTCTGCTTTTATATCCTTTCTCCCTGGCTCTATGTATTTGTCAGCTTTGTCAAGGATCTATGCTGATTTGTGGATTTACTGCCCTAGTCTTTACGAGAAACTTAGGTAAATAGTTGCAAGCTTTGGTAAGCTTGAAAAATGATAGCTCGGTACAGTCTTTTATGTTGAGAAAACTATGACTACAAAGTATATTCTTAATAAAATTAATGTTCTCTGTAGTTCACTGAGCCATGCACAGAATAAACAGCACAATATCTGCCCGGAGACAGTTGATATGAACACATGCTGTCCTGGTAGATATTTGCTTATTAAGCAATGGCAAAGAATAGAGCTAGAGGGACCCAAAGACATTGTTTTTGTGCCTGTTTCCTGGAGCTACAGGTTTCTAAGCAGGTCTCCTAGGAGCAACAGAAGACAGGGCTCTAAGTACCCCATTCCTATATCAGCTGGTGAAGCTCCATTTGGGTATATTTTATACACTGGGGCTCCATTCCCCCCAAAAGTTTGAAATCCACTGGCCATGAAAATGTGTTGCCTGACTCTGCATCTTTCCTTCTCTCCTTTTCACTTCCCAATTGCCCAAATTCCACATGGGAATCAATGCAGCTATAGGGAGGCTGACTCTAATCTCAGCAGGGGGAATGGACCTAGCACCATATGACCTCAGCCCCACCAATCATCACATTTCATCCCCTGTCAGTGATTGGTTCAAGGACAGGCACATGACCTCAAAGGGTGTGGTTAGAGTAAATCTTAGAACTTCTGCTGATAACACTGGCACAAAGATGTTTTCTTTGTGCTATTCATGAATGGGGGCATATAGAAACAGGAAACAGCTAGAAGCTGTTTTGTAACCAAATGGACTGCCGAGGTCTGCCTAAAATGAAGCCACACCAAGGAAGCAGTAACAAGAAATGGTGAGGGGAAAACTGGTTCCTGGTTAAGTTGTTTGAGCTAAACTTCAAGCTTTTCAAATCTTTTTGGGCTCTTCAATTACATGAACCAGTAAATTCCCTTTATAAGTTAAGTCAATATGAGCCAGTTTTTCTGTTACTTAGAAACAAAAATATCTGAACTGTTGCACCATTGATCCATGTCAAACAATCCCTTAATTTTACAGATAAGGGAACTAGGACCCATGGATACTCTGTGGATAGTTAAGAGGCATAGCCTTCATTTCCAGGCCATTTTCTTTTCAGTGTCCTAATCATTTAGAGCATGTCTGTGGTGTGTTTGACAGCAATGAATAAAATGTTAATTCTCTTTATGACTAAGCAGTCATTGGAGGTGCTCTAAAGGACTAAGACTGATTTTCCTCATGTTTGACTTCTGGCAATAAATCACATTGCTTTACGGCCACTCTGTGCATTATGCACCCTGATGACTCAGGAAGAAGGTGTGGGGACCTCACAGAAGAATTTAATTTGTAGCCAGTTTACCAGCAACTTAGGATGTTACTTTGTCATTATCTTCTAAATTTGTCATTCACTTTCATCTCTTGATAATCATCCCTTATTACCAGTTCTTATCTTTCAAAAGCACAGCCCCACTCTCCTGTCTTCTTACCTTTTGAGGCTTCTTCTACAGCTAGAATTTCCAGAATCTATAGACTCTTTGGTATGGGCTTCCCTGGTGGCTCAGCTGGTAAAGAATCTGCCTGCTATGTGGGAGACCTGAGTTCGATCCTTGGATTGGGAAGATACCCTGGAGAAGAGAATGGCTACCCACTCCAGTATTCTGACCTGGAGAATTCCATGGACTGTATAGTTCATGGGGTCACAAAGAATCAGACATGACAGAGTGACTCTCACTTTCATAGGTTCTTCCTATAAACTCTAAAAAATCCGATCATTTTTATCTACACATAACCATCTCCCTCACCCAGACGCTGGTTTTATTTTGGGGGAAGAACTTTGTAATCTACCCCAACCCTAAAATTACTTAATAGTCATTGAGTCTTCAAAGAAATGTCCGAAAGTGGGGAGAAAAGAGAAGGAATCATGTTTTATGGGCTAGGAGGGGTACATGATGTCTTACACATATTCTCACAGTCACCTGACAGAAAGTAGATAGTAGTGTCCTAGTCTAAAAAATAAGGAAACCAGGTTGGGTGAGTTATAGGGTTGACACTCAGATCTGGGTGGGTGCAGTTCCAAAGACATTTCCTTCCACTGCCATGCTGGGCGGTAGACTTTTTGGCTAGTTCCAAATAATAGTGACCACTTGGATCCAGAGATGGGAAGACTGAGGCCTCATCCAGGCCTAGAGGGAAAGATAGTGGAGATGTCTGTCAAGCTTGCCAAAGGGGAGAGTAGCTGCCCACATGCCACATATTTCACGTCTCTGCATCCTTATAACCCAGCCAGTTCCAGAAGTTTCCCAGGAAGAAGGTCAGGTACATTGAAGAGTCTAGATATAAGGCTTGTAAACTCAAATGAGCTAGCAGGGATGGTTTTGTGTAAAGATGAGGATGCATTTGTAGTGTGCTTGTGAGAAAACTGGAAGTCAGAGGGCTAATTGCTGCCTCCTGGAGGTAGTCATGAACCAAAAGGCAGGTGAGAAGTTCAGGCCCTGGAAAGACCAGTGCACTTTTGCATGAGATGCACTGGGGCAGCACAGCAGCCTCCTTTTTCAGACTCATATTGACGCACAAGTACATGAATGTTACCCTCTGGAGTGACTCACTTAAGAGGAACCAGTTCACCTGCCACCACACAGACTGACTCACAGGGTTTTTCAATGAAGGCATACAGTGTGGCACATGAACCCGAGTGAGAAATGGCCAGTTTTCTTCCCTGAAGAAACAGGGACATCAGGAAGGATAGTAAGTTAGCATTCAGGGAAGCCACGTTCTAGCTGCTGCTTTGAAGACAAGTTCATCATGCCTCTCCCTTAGCTGGGTGGTGGATGAGACTGCAAGTGACATGCCCAATGGTTGCATAAATGATGGTCTTCCTGTGCAGTTATTCAAGATACACAAAAGGAAAGAAGCTGGATCTGGTCCCAGGAGACATTCCATAAAGAGTAAATGAATGAGTGGGCAATGAAATGGAAACTAATCCAAATCATGGATTCAGAAGACCTGAGCCATATTCATCTTATTTCCTCGTCTGAAGAATATCTATAATTTTCTGGGGAGGGATCTTTGATTACAGAAGGCAAGGAGGGAAATTTTGAGTTCAGTGGGGGTATAAGAAGTGGGGGTAGTGGGGCTGAAAGAAGCACATGTCAGAATAATGGGCCAGGAGACAAATTGGATTCTGTCCAAGGGATGGAAACTGTAAGTGACCTGGGAGGCTGAGCAGGTTAAAATCTTCCATTGGCATAGACTGTGGGTTTATCTGAGCAGGAGGTTAGCTGTGGGTTAACTGCAAAGGAGGCCATTCTCCAGAATGAATAACAGTGGATTTAAAGACAGACTTTGAAGTAGACAAATTAAAGACACCAGATCTTTGCGGTAAGTTCAGTATGATGTCTAGATTCCAGGGCTCTGCTTCTCAGTTCTGGCTAAACCCAGAATTACCTGGGAGCTTTTCAAACTTATCAGTGCATGGACCCTTCTCCTAGAGATTCAGATTCTACTGGTCTGAAATGAGGACTTGAATCAATTATTATTTTTTTAATTTATTGACATATAGTTGATTTACAGTGTTGTGTTAATTTTTGCTGTATAGCAAAGTGACTCGGTTATACATACATTTTTTTTCCCCATTCTGGTTTATTACAGGATGTTGAATACAGTTCCCTGTGCTATATCAGTTCAGTTCAGTCGCTCAGTCATGTCCGACTCTTCGTGACCCCATGAATTGCAGCACGCCAGGCCTCCCTGTCCATCACCATCTTCCAGAGTTCACTCAGACTCACATTCATTGAGTCCATGATGCCATCCAGCCATCTCATCCTCGGTTGTCCCCTTCTCTTCCTGCCCCCAATTGTTGGGGGCCAGGGTGAGGAACTCTGTCCATGGCAAAGGTCATGAGGAAGGGAACTTCGGCATACGCAAAGGCGTGACCAAGTCTCAGGAAATTCCCCTGCTCCTGAGCATCTTACCCCAAAACTAGAGTCTGTCCTGTACTCTCACCTATGGGGGGCTCTCCCCCATAACCGTTTCTCTCGGAAAAGGAGTAAACGTGCAGCGCCAAGGCAGTAAAAATTCCTGGGCATGACTAGACTGTTTCAACTTACGGGACTCCTCTGAAGGTTATCTAGCCTGCCTGTATAGGTTCCTCTGGCCACAACAGCCCTCCAGCCATGAGAGGCATGAGATGTTTTGACTTACTAAAGGCAAATTCTTGTGGGAAGTTAGAAATTATTAGTATAGTGGGTTGGTTGGGAATTATATTGGTAAAGAGTTTTTTCATTTGTTGTGTCAATAACTGCTGCTAATTCCCTGCCCTAGGTGGGACAAGGGTGTCTCAGGTTAAACCTCTCTGCAGACACATGATTGTTTACTACCTCTCAACCATAAATAGCACAGAGAGTTTTGAAGTATTTTGAGAGTCTTAATTAACATAGGGCTTTTTCTTATTGTTGAGTCAATGATTGCCACCATGCCTCCATCCTTAGACACCTGGGAATATATTAATCAATGTATTTGGAATATAGAAAAGGAAATATAGTAGTTTTTGATGTTAGCAATACTAGACTTTTTGAGT
>SJYC01071369.1:0-55534 GCA_006408675.1 Madoqua kirkii
GTCAATGATTGCCGCCAGGCCTCCATATCCTTAGACACCTGGGAATATATTAATCAATGTATTTGGAATATAGAAAAGGAAATATAGTAGTTTTTGATGTTAGCAATACTAGACTTTTTGAGTTAATGAATTTTCTCTTTTGTTATAGATCACTGTACTTTGTTATAAATCACTGTGTCCTTGCTATGTAAAAATGTAACTTTATCACTATCTTAAGACTAAGTAGATCTTAAGGGGAACATTGATGAAAGGATTTTCATTTGTTGGACTGATGTTTGCTGCTAAATCTCCATATTCCCTGCCCTTATAATAAATATAACTAGCATATAGGAGAAATAAGTATTAACCTTTAAGATTGATCATGTTAACCTTGGGTTAAATACATTCCTTTCTTGACTGTAACTCACCACACCCTCACCCTATAGGAATTCGACTTTATTTGGAGGGTGGTGCCTGGTTTGAGAAAAAACACGCTTGGAAAAAATGAGTTTTTTGGTTATCAGAAAGAAAGGGTTGTAAATGTCAGCAGGCAGAAATGGCTTGAAGATGATGTAAAACCCCTAAAACCTTTTTTTATGTAAAGCACCTGATTTTGATAAAGGTCAGGACTGCTGACCCCCGCGTGACTCTGTATTCATCCCTATATGTAACAAAAGGTATATAAGAAAATCGGAAAAATAAAGAAATGGAATCAGTTCCTGGAAAGACTGACTCCCCCATGTCGTTCTTCTCTGCTCCTCCTTTTTCAGGCTGAATTCCCATCTGGACCATGGATGCTATTCCATGTGATCCAAGTTGTTCAGTCTCTTTTTCTCCACTAATTTTCCTACTACACTATCCGTTTCTAATCTCTGTCTCTATCTGTAACTAAATATGTATTTTTCCAAGGAGGATGCCGACTCCGTCTCTACCTTCGAATCACCCTGGATCCACCGGGGCAGGACCCCAGCTTTTATTTATTTATTTTGGGCCGCGCTGGATCTTTGTTGCGCTGTGGGCTTTTTCTCTAGTCGTGGCGAGTGGGGGCTACTGGCTAGTCGCGGTGTGTGGGCTCCTTGCTGCTGTGGCTCCTCTTGTGGAGCATGGGCTCTGGGGTGTCCAGGTTTCAGTAGCTGAGGATGTGGGTTCAGCAGTTGTGGCTCCCGGGCTGAAGAGCACAGCCTCAGTAGTTGTGCTCCATGGGCTTGGTTGCTCAGAGACAAGTGGAATCTTCCCAGACCAGGGGTGGAAGCCGTGTCTCCTGCATTGGCAGGCAGATTCTTTACCACTGAGCCACCAGGGAAGCCCCAGCCCACGCCCCGTATATGGAAACACAAAAGACCCCGAATAGCCAAGGCAGTCTTGAGAAAGAAGAATGGAGCCGCAGGAATCAACCTTCTGGACTTCAGATTATACTACAAAACTACAATCATCAAGACAGTATAGTACTGGTACAAAAACGGAAATACAGACCAATGGACCAAGACAGAAATCCCAGACATAAACCCACGCACCTGTGGGTACCTTATTTTTGACAAAGGAGACATGAATACACAATGGAGCAAAGACAGCCTCTTCAGTAAACGGTGCTGGGGAAACTGGACAGCTACATGTAAAAGAAAGAAATTAGAACACTTCCTAACACCACACACAAAGATCAACTAAAAATGAATTAAAGACCTAAATGTAAGACCAGAAGCTATAAAACTCTTAGAGGAAAACATTGGCAGAACACTCGATGACATAAATCAAAACAAGATCCTCTATGACTCACCTCCTAGAGTAACATAAACGAAAACAAGAGCAAACAAGTGGGACCTGATCAAACTGAAAAGCTTTTGCACAGCAGAGGAGACTATAAGCACGGTGAAAAGCAACCCTCAGAGCGGGAGAAAATAATAGCAAAGGAAACAACTGACAAAGGATTAATCTCCAAAATACACAAGCAGCTCATACAACTCAATACCAGAAACACAAACAACCCAATCAAAGAGTGGGGAAAAGACCTAAACAGACATTCCTCCAAAGAAGACACACAGATGGCTAACAAACACATGAAAAGATGCTCAATATCATTCATTATCATAGAAATGCAAGTCAAAACTACAATGAAATACCTCACACCGGTCAGAATGGCCATCTTCAAAAAGTCTACGAACAATACAGCGCTGGAGAGGGTGTGGAGCAAAGGGGACGCTCTTGCACTGCTGGTGGGAATGTAAATTGATGCGGCCACTATGGGAGATGGTACAGAGGTTCCTCAAAAAACTAGAAACAAAACCAACATATGAGCCAGAAATCCCACTCCTAGACATATTTCCTGAGGAAACCAAAATTGAAAAAGACACATGTATCCCATTGTTCACTGCAGTACTATTTACAGTAGCTGGAACCTGGAAGCAAGATGTCCATCAACAGATGAAAGGATAAAGAAGTTGTGGTACATATACACAATGGAATATTACTCGGCCATAAAAAGGAACGCATTTGAGTCAGTTCTGATGAGGTGGATGAACCTAGAACCTATTGTACAGAGGGAAGTAAGTCAGAAAGAGAAAGATAAATATTGTATTCTAATGCATATATATGGAATCTAGAAAAATGGTACTGAAGAATTTATTTACAGGGCAACAGTGGAGAAACAAACATAGGGAGCAGACTTACGGACATGGGGAGAGGGGAGGAGAGGGTGAGGTGTGTGGAGAGAGTAAGGCGGAAACTCACATCACCGTGCATAAACTAGACAGCCAGCGGGAATGTGCTGTCTGGCTCAGGAAACTCAAAAGGGGGCTCTGTATCAGCCTAGAGGGGCGGGGTGGGGAGGGAGACGGGAGGGAGGTTCGAAAGGGAGCGGATATATGGAAACCTATGGCTGATTCATGCTGAGATTTGACAGAAAACAGCAAGATTCTGTAAAGCAACTATCCTTCCATAAAAAATAAATTAATTAAAAAACCCCACAGCATTATCAAAATATAATTCACAGCAGTTCCCTGGTTGCCTAGTGGTTAGGATTCCAGGCTTTCCCTTTTGTGGGCTGGGTTCAGTCCCTGGTGGGAAACTGAGATCCTGTAAGCCACGCAGTGTGGCCAAAATACATAAATAAAATATAAGATATATATGTTATATATATATATATATATATATAATTCACTTATAAGATACAGTTCATCCAGCTGAAATGTGTTCTCAATGGTTCTTAGTATACTTACAGAGTTGTGCAATGATCACCATGATCGATTTTGGAAATTTGCATTATTCCCCAAAGAAACCTCCTACAATTAGCAGTCACTTCCCATTTGACCCCATCTCTCTCAGGCTTAAGCAACCACGAATCTACTTCAGGTCTGTGTGGATTTGCCTGTTCTGGACATCTCACAAACATGGAATCATACTTTGTGTAGGCTTTGGGGCCAGCTTCTTTCACTGAGCAAACTGTTTTTGACGTTCGTCTGTGTGGTAGTATATGTCAGTGTTTAATTCTTTTCTATGACTGAATACTGTCTCACTGTATGGATATACCGTGTTTTTAAAAAAATCCATTCATCTGGTGATGGATATGTGGCTTCTCCCCACTTTGGGGTTATGCACCGTTTTATACTCTCATCAGCAGTACATGAAGTTTCCACGTTCTTCAGGTCCTCAGCAATACCTGTTACTGCCTTAGTTTTGATTATAGCCATCCTCGTGGGCATGAAGGAATCTCTCATTTTGGTTTTGACTTGCTAAACAGTTCATCTTTTGGCCGATTTTTTTAAAGAAGAGTTTTTCGTTTACCTTTATTATCGTTTTATGGCTTTTGAATGTTGACTTAAAAAAATTGTCTCTAGGATCATAAAGAAGATTTCCTACATTCCCTTCTAATGCTTTTATATTTTCAAGTTTTACATTTAAAACTTGGATCCATTTGGATTTTATTCTGCCATGTGCCGTGAAGTGTGCCTCAGCTTCTTTCCCTTTTCCAGAAGTTATACTGTGTCTTGGCACTTGTGGGGGGTGGAGAGAGGATTTTGATCGGGAGGCTGGGAAGCCCAGTGTAAGGAGGTGATGTTGCATGAAGACCTGGATGAAGTGAGGAGACGCGAGATCAGCGTGGCTGCAGGTGGGGGGAGGCCACAGGGGTGAAGATGGCCAGGTCATGGAGGGGCTTATAGGTAACCACGTGGAATAGGATTTCATCTGGAGTTTAATAGTACTGAAGAGCTAAAGGTAAGGTCTTTATAGCTGTTTACTTGACGAAATAACACCTGGAAAGGAAACGAGTCCAAGGTTGTGTGCGTGCCTGCTCAGTCATGTCTGACTCTTTGCAACCCCATGGCCTGTAGCCCACCAGGCTCCTCTGTCCATGGGATTTCCTAGGCAAGAATACTGGAATGGGCTGCCATTCCCTCCTCCTGACCCAGGAACTGAAACGGTATCTTCTGCATCTCCAGCACTGGCAGGCAGAGTCTCTGGCCATTGAGCCACCTGGTTAGGGCACTTCAAATTTTGCTGCAGACTGGCAAATTGTTCTCCAAAAGGGCTACTTGAAATTACTCTCCCTTCCCCTCTGCGTGCGTGCTCAGTCATGTCCAACTCTTTGCACTCCCATGGACTGTAGCCCGCCACGGCTCCTCTCTCCACGGAGTTCTCCAGGTAAGAATACTGGAGTGGATTGCCATTCCCTTCTCCAGAGGATCTTTGTGACCCAGGGATCGAACCGGGGTCTCCTGCATTGCAGGCAGATTCTTCCTCACCTGAGCCACCAGACGCCACTCTCCCTTCCCTCTAAGTTTATGTTATTTCAATACTGTTTGCCATTTTATTAAATATTTTTGAAACACGGTTTAGTTGCTGAATTAAAAAATAAAAAAAACCTAACTGGGGGATAGTTGACAAGTAACTGGGGCTTCTGTGATGTCTCAGCCGGTACAGAATCTGCTTGCCAATGCTGGAGATGCTGCTTTGGTCCCTGGTTCAGGAAGATGCCCTGGAGGAGGAAATGGCAACCCACCACAATATTCTTTCCTTGGAAATCTTATGGACAGAGGAGCCTGGCAGGCTATAGTCCATGGGGTTATAAAAGTTGGACACAACTGAGCGACTAAGTATATATGTGTGTGTGTGTGTGTGTGTGTGTGTGTGTAAAACAAGTAGCTGTGAAAACTAATAAAGGGAAACCTTACTTAAAATGGAGTCCCAGGACTTCCCTGGCAGTCCAGTGGTTAAATTCCAAGCTTCGGATACAGGGAGCACAGGTCTGATCCCTGGTCAGGGAGCTGGGATTCCACATGGCACGCAGCATGAATGAATGCACAAACAAATAAATACAATGACGTGAACTCTCCAAGTGTGGCTCAGATGTCTCTGCTTGGAATAAGGGCTGGCTGTTTTGGGAAGGTACTTTTGTGGCCATGAGAGCAACAAGCATTAACCTCTGATGGGATCGCCTCTTCTGTTGGCCCCGAGGGTGCTCTGTGCCTTGGTAGGGTCCCTCCCAGAGGAGGCTGTGATGGCACCAACAGCCCGCCTTCAGCCATGCCCCACCCTACAGAATTCTGAAGATGTCTACCCCAAGGATGGCGAAATAAAAACCTTGGATCAGCTTTCTGGAACTCAATAGACTTCTCTGACGGAGTCTGGGCCTCCAGGTATAGCGTCCTCCGAGAGGCTGAGAGCAATTCTGGGGCAGGTGGAGGGGAGAAGCAGGCTTGGGGGCATGAGACAGGCCACCACAACCTAGGTTTATTGGGCTTTTGAGTTATTTTGACCTAGAAGCTGAAGCTCCCATCCTTTGGCCACCTGATGCAAAGAGCTGATTATTGGAAAAGACTCTAATGCCGGGAAAGATTGAAAGCAGGAGGAGAAGGAAGCGACAGAGGATGAGATGATTGGATGGCATCATCGACTCAATGGACATGAGTTTGAGCAAGCTCTGGGAGACGGTGAAGGACAGTCCACAGGGTCGCAGATAGTTGGACACAGCTGAGCAACTGAACAATAACAAAAGCCGCTGAGAACCATCAGACACAGAAAAAGCTCTAAAGACAGGGCACAGGGTTTCCATTTGTAAAGGAAGTTTATGTTATTTTATACCACACTGCTTAGCTTTCAGGATCTTAGTTCCCCAAGTTTGGGGATCAAACCGGTGCCCCGTGCAGTGAAAGTACCTGGTCACTGAACCATCAGGGAATTCCAGAAATTTTTATTTATGGAGGCAGTTTCTTTTTGTGAAGAATCTCCCGCTCCCATCTAGGAAGCAGGGGACTAGAAACTCTCATCAATGGAGAAGGTAAAACTTAAACCTGCAGAGCAAGCCTCACTAAACAGCCCTCGATTTTCATTCTTTCCCCAGTCACCTTCTTACAACTTGTACTCACCCACCCAAAAGCCCAAATACTCTTTTCTTTTGCTTTAAGCTTAGGTGGTATTTAAGGTCAAGTTCTAACCATCCCAATGGGTTACTCATCACTGATGCTCCCTTGGGTCCACGTGAGACGCCCAGGCTAATAAATGCCTTTTTGCTTTTTCTTCTCGTTCTTATGTTTCTGGCCCCATTGCCCGGCATGTGGGGTCTTAGTTCCCTGGCCAGGGATCGAACCCCTGTAGTGGTAGCACGGGGTCCTAGCACTGGGCCACCAGGGAAGTCCCCGCCTTTTTCTTTTTAACCTGCTTTTGGTCCATCTCACTTATAGGGCCCCAGCTGGAGAACTGATGATGGGTAGAGAAAAGCATTTTTCCCTCCCCTGCCAGCACAAACCTCCCCAGCCGGGCTTGGGACCTAGGCCACCCGGCCTCAGGTCCAGGCGCCTCTGTGGTGCCTGTGCTAGCAGTGTGGCCTTGGCTGTGTTTCCTAACTTCTCCCAACTTCAACTTCCTTATTGGTATTGATAATTAGAGGATAATAAAAGCCTGCCTTGTAAGTTATGGTGAGAATGACATGGGTGTGATGGTTAATTTTAATCTGTCAGCTTGACCAGGCTGAGGGATGCTAGTGAAACATTATTTCTGGGTGTGCCTGTGAGGGTGTTTCTAGGAGAGCTTAGTGTTTGAATCACAGAGTGAGTAAAGAAGGTGGCCTCACCCCCATCAATGAGGCAGCATCATCCACTCTACCAGTTCAGTTCAGTCGCACAGTCGTGTCCGACTCTTTGCGACCCCATGAATTGCAGCACGCCAGGCCTCCCTGTCCATCAGCAACTCCTGGAGTTCACTCAGACTCCCGTCCATCAAGTCAGTGATGCCATCCAGCCATCTCATCCTCTGTTGTCCCCTTCTCCTCCTGCCCCCAATCCCTCCCAGCATCAGAGTCTTTTCCAATGAGTCAACTCTTCGCATGAGGTGGCCAAAGTACTGGAGTTTCAGCTTTAGCATCGTTCCTTCCAGAGAAATCCCAGGGCTGATCTCCTTCAGAATAGACTGTGGTTGGATCTCCTTGCAGTCCAAGGGACTCTCAAGAGTCTTCTCCAACACCACAGTTCAAAAGCATCAATTCTTCGGCGCTCAGCCTTCTGCACAGTCCAACTCCCACATCCATACATGACCACAGGAAAAACCATAGCCTTGACTAGACGGACCTTAGTCGGCAAAGTACACATGTAGGATTATTATGTCTTTCTGATGAATGGGCTTGTTATTATAAAAGCTCTCTCTCTCTGCTAATTCTCCTGTTTTGGGTATACTCTGTGTGCCACCATTATAGCCATTCCAGCTTTCTTCTGATTACTATCTGTATGTTATACCTTTTCTATCTTTTTAACGTTTTTATAAACATTGTTAAAAAAATATTTATCTTAGTACCGTGTATCGGCTCAGATGGTAAAGAATCTGCCTGCAACACAGAAGACCTGGGTTTGCTCCCTGGGTCAGAAAGATCCTCTTGAGAAAGGAACAGTTACCCACTCCAGTAGTATTGCCTGGAGAATCCCACGGACAGAGGAGCCTGGTGGGCTGCTAAAGAGCTGGACATGACTCAGCAACTAAACAAAAGCTCAAAAAAGTTGGTTCAGGCTTTCTAGGATCTGCACACCTCTTAAATACCAGGGAAATCACAAGAGGAACAAAGCCCCAGTGGTTGGCAAACAGGCTTCCCTTGAAAAGTTTTTTCTTTTTAAAAAAAGATATGTATTTATTTGGCTGCGTAGGGTCTTGGTTGAGGAGTGAAGGGTCTTTTGTTGAGGCACATAGACTTGCTAGGTGCAGTGCACAGGCTGTGGCCCCATGGTGTGTGGGAGCTTAGTCCCCCAGCCAGGGACTGAGCCTGCATCTCCTGCATTGCAGGTGGATTCTTAACCGCTGGAGCAGCGGGAAGTCCCCATCCTTTCACTTTTAACCTGCCTGTGTATTAATATCAAAGTGCAGCCTGTGAGCTGCAGTTTTTTTTTTTTTTTCCCACCACCTGATAATATCTTTTAACTGGCATGTTTAGTCTGTTTACTTTTAATGAATAATTACTGTCTCTTATACACATCTCCACATCCATACATGACCACAGGAAAAACCATAGCCTTGACTAGACGGACCTTAGTCGGCAAAGTACACATGTAGGATTATTATGTCTTTCTGATGAATGGGCTTGTTATTATAAAAGCTCTCTCTCTCTGCTAATTCTCCTGTTTTGGGTATACTCTGTGTGCCACCATTATAGCCATTCCAGCTTTCTTCTGATTACTATCTGTATGTTATACCTTTTCTATCTTTTTAACGTTTTTATAAACATTGTTAAAAAAATATTTATCTTAGTACCGTGTATCGGCTCAGATGGTAAAGAATCTGCCTGCAACACAGAAGACCTGGGTTTGCTCCCTGGGTCAGAAAGATCCTCTTGAGAAAGGAACAGTTACCCACTCCAGTAGTATTGCCTGGAGAATCCCACGGACAGAGGAGCCTGGTGGGCTGCTAAAGAGCTGGACATGACTCAGCAACTAAACAAAAGCTCAAAAAAGTTGGTTCAGGCTTTCTAGGATCTGCACACCTCTTAAATACCAGGGAAATCACAAGAGGAACAAAGCCCCAGTGGTTGGCAAACAGGCTTCCCTTGAAAAGTTTTTTCTTTTTAAAAAAAGATATGTATTTATTTGGCTGCGTAGGGTCTTGGTTGAGGAGTGAAGGGTCTTTTGTTGAGGCACATAGACTTGCTAGGTGCAGTGCACAGGCTGTGGCCCCATGGTGTGTGGGAGCTTAGTCCCCCAGCCAGGGACTGAGCCTGCATCTCCTGCATTGCAGGTGGATTCTTAACCGCTGGAGCAGCGGGAAGTCCCCATCCTTTCACTTTTAACCTGCCTGTGTATTAATATCAAAGTGCAGCCTGTGAGCTGCAGTTTTTTTTTTTTTTTCCCACCACCTGATAATATCTTTTAACTGGCATGTTTAGTCTGTTTACTTTTAATGAATAATTACTGTCTCTTATACACATCTCCACATCCATACATGACCACAGGAAAAACCATAGCCTTGACTAGACGGACCTTAGTCGGCAAAGTACACATGTAGGATTATTATGTCTTTCTGATGAATGGGCTTGTTATTATAAAAGCTCTCTCTCTCTGCTAATTCTCCTGTTTTGGGTATACTCTGTGTGCCACCATTATAGCCATTCCAGCTTTCTTCTGATTACTATCTGTATGTTATACCTTTTCTATCTTTTTAACGTTTTTATAAACATTGTTAAAAAAATATTTATCTTAGTACCGTGTATCGGCTCAGATGGTAAAGAATCTGCCTGCAACACAGAAGACCTGGGTTTGCTCCCTGGGTCAGAAAGATCCTCTTGAGAAAGGAACAGTTACCCACTCCAGTAGTATTGCCTGGAGAATCCCACGGACAGAGGAGCCTGGTGGGCTGCTAAAGAGCTGGACATGACTCAGCAACTAAACAAAAGCTCAAAAAAGTTGGTTCAGGCTTTCTAGGATCTGCACACCTCTTAAATACCAGGGAAATCACAAGAGGAACAAAGCCCCAGTGGTTGGCAAACAGGCTTCCCTTGAAAAGTTTTTTCTTTTTAAAAAAAGATATGTATTTATTTGGCTGCGTAGGGTCTTGGTTGAGGAGTGAAGGGTCTTTTGTTGAGGCACATAGACTTGCTAGGTGCAGTGCACAGGCTGTGGCCCCATGGTGTGTGGGAGCTTAGTCCCCCAGCCAGGGACTGAGCCTGCATCTCCTGCATTGCAGGTGGATTCTTAACCGCTGGAGCAGCGGGAAGTCCCCATCCTTTCACTTTTAACCTGCCTGTGTATTAATATCAAAGTGCAGCCTGTGAGCTGCAGTCTTTTTTTTTTTTTTTTCCCACCACCTGATAATATCTTTTAACTGGCATGTTTAGTCTGTTTACTTTTAATGAATAATTAATATAGCCGGACTAAAGTCTACTAGCTAACCAGTTGTTTTCTCTTTGTCTTATCTGTTTCTTGATTCTCTTTTCCTGCTTCCATAAAAATTACACTATCAAGTTTGCTTTAAACAGACAATTCGAGGGCCTGAATTGGACAAAAAGGCAAAGGAGGGGCAAATCTGTTCTCTGCTTGAGCAAGAACACCCATTCTCTGTCCTTGGACTTCAGTGTTCCTGGTTTTTACCTTTGGATTGGAACTTAAATCATTGGCTCCCCTGATTCTTGGGGCTTCCCTGGTGGCTCATACGGTAAAGAATCTGCCTGCAACGCAAGGACCAGGGTTCAGTCCCTGGGTTGGGAAGATCCCCTGGAGAAGGAAATGTCAACCCACTCCAGGATTCTTGCCTGGAGAATCCCATGGACAGAGGAGCCTGGTGGGCTACAGTCCATGGGGTTGCAAAGAGTCAGACACGACTCAGTGACTAATGCCCATGGTTTCCATGCTTTCAGGTTTGGGCTAGAATTATATTCTTCTGCGTCGCCAGCTTGCGGATGGCAGATTTTAAGGCAGCCTCCATAATAGTGTGAGCCAGTCTCTCATAATAAATCTCTTTCTCTATTGGTTCTGTTTGTCTGGATAGCTCTAAAACAATGGGACTATTTTGGGGATTTTATTGTTAACCGAAAACAATAAAATAGCCAGGTATTTATTTATTTATACCAGCAAACAGGTTTATTCAAGAGCAGCAATGAATTGCAATACAATGGGACTGTGGCAAACCACATACAAGTCCAGACCAGAGGAGAGGAAAGTCTTTATTTATAGAGGACAGGGAGGTGTTGGGAAGAACTGTTGTAAAAAAAAAAAAAGCCCATTGGAGGAAACTGGGGGCTGGAAGTGTAGTGTCTTTTCATTGGCTGTGTTATGACAGTCTCTCATTGGCTGAGCTGTTGCTAGGCAAGGAGAAAATCTCCGTTCCTCTGTCTGGAGGTAGTAAGCAGTGTCACGTCCTACCCAGAATCTGAATTGGGGTCAAGTGGTGAGAGCTCCCCCTTGTGGCCTCCTGATTCCGTTTCTAGTAAGGTTTCCCTTTACTGATTTTGCCAATGTGAAAGCGCATGCGAAGTGCCTGGCACAGCACGTGGCCTGTAGCGAGCCCCGGATGGAAGGGAGTGATGGAGCGGGCTCAGCTTGGCTTGAGGCAGAGTCGGACACCTCGCAGGGGAGGAGAGAAGGGCAGGGGGTGTAGAACCGCTCCCACACCTGCTGTGGGCCACTAGGCCGTTCACCTACAAACTGACCTCCCAGCGCCCTCACCTGCCAGGTCATCTCCGCTTCTCAGAGGTGGAAACTGAGGCTCAGGACCCATAGTAGTCAGTATAGGCTGGGACCCAAAATGGTCCAGGTGCGTCCGGGCACGGGGTGAGATGACTTCCCTGGTAGCCGAGCAGTTCAGACTCCACCATTCCACTGCCGGCCCATGGGCTCAATCCCTGGTTGGGGAAGCAAGATCCCACATGCCCTCAGGTGCCGGTGGGTGTGTTTTTGTGGGGCGGACACATGGGGTTTTCATTTTCACAGTTAGGTGTTTGTGTAAGGGGCTTCCCTGGTGGTTCAGCCGTAAAGAGTCTGCCTGCCAATGCAGGAGACGTGGGTTCGGTCCGCCTGGGAAACCCCCGGTCAGAGGGCCCTGGCGGGCTACAATCTATGGGGTTGCAGAGTCAGACATGGCTGAAGTGACTCAGCATGCACACACACAGTATCGCTACAATAAGTGAGTGATTTAGTACGGAAGCTGTTTCCCTGTGTTCTGAGCTTTGCCAGGGAACTGTGGACTCTGAGGATGGAGTCATGAGAAACTCCAGTTTATTGCTGTTGGTCAGAGGCACAGAGGCCGTGCACTGGCCACGGGCTCTGAAGTGGGACTGGGTCAGGGGTCTCCCCAGGCTGGTGCCTCGGAATTCAGCTGTCGGACCCCCAGCTGGTGTCCTGAGTCTGAGGGCTGCTTGGTGTGGGGGAAGCTCTGCACTCTGTGACCAGATGTGCAGGCTGGCCAGATGTGTGGTCCCCAGTGGACAGCCGCGTGAGGGTGTGGCGGAGCAGAGAATCAGGGAGGGCTTTCTTCTCACAGGCCTTTTACCTTTTTTTCTCGGTGCATTTGGTTGTTTACTTTCTACCTTGGCGTTGTGTTCTCAGAGGCATAGAATTTCACTTTTTTTTTTTGCCTCACTGGGCGGCTTGTGGGATCTTATTTCCCCACTCAGGGATCAAACCTGTGCCCCTGCAGTAGAAGCTTGGATTCCTAACTGCTGGATCAGCGGGAGTCCCAAGATGTCTCTTCTTTGTGCTTGCGTTTAGTTGCTCGGTTATGTCCAACTCTTTGTGACCCCCTGGACTGTAGCCCACCAGGCTCCTCTGTCCATTGGATTTCCCAGGCAAGAATACTGCGGTGGGTTGCCATTTCCTTCTCCAGGCGATCTTCCTGACACCGGGATCAAATCCATGTCTCCTACTTGGTAGGCAGATTCTTTTTTTTCTCCCTCACTTGAGCCAGTAGATTTTTTTTGAGTTTCATTAATTCTCTCACACACGGAACACTTGCTCCTGGCAAAAATTCCAAAAGGGCAGATGCTAAGTCACTTCAGACATGTAGGATTCTTTGCAACCTGCCATGGGATTCTCCAGGCAAGAATACTGGAGTTGGTTGGCATGCTCTCCTCCAGGAGGTCTTCCCGACCTAGGGATCGAGCATGTATCTCCTGCAGTGGCAGGAGGGTTCTTCCCTGGTTCTTTGCCACCAGGGAAGCCCAAGAGTTCCTGACAAGACCAGAGAGGACACTGTCATCCCCAAAACATGGCCAAGTTCTTCCTAGGATGACTTAGTTTCCCCTTTAATATTTACAAGCCTTTGAAGATAAACAGGGAAGTGTAAGGATTTCGGGAGCCACCCTTCTGGTCGTGTAAAGACTACATTTTAAAACAGGCAGTTTTATTGTTTAAAAACAAAAACACCTCTCCCCCCAGACAAACAAACAAACAGAAAAACAAAGGCAGATCAGTTCATTCAGTTGCTCAGTCGTGTCCTACTCTTTGCAACCCCATGGACTGCAGCACGCCAGGCTTCCTTGTCCATCACCAACTCCTGAAGTTTACTCAAACTCATGTCCATTGAGCTGGTGATGCCATCCAACCATCTCATCCTCTGTTGTCCCCTTCTCCTCCCACCTTCAGTCTTTCCCATCATCAGAGTCTTTTCCAGTGAGTCGGCTCTTCACATCAGGTGGTCAAAGTATTGGAGCTTCAGCGTCAGCATCAGTCCTTCCAATGACTATTCAGGCTTGATTTCCTTTAGGTTTGACTGGTTAGATCTCCTTGCTGTCCCCAGGGTGACCTCGTCTTATCTAAAGTGTTAATCACTCAGTCATATCTGACTTTTTATGACTCTTTGGACTGTGGCCCGCCAGGCTCCTCTGTCCATGGGATTCTCCAGGCAAGAACACTGGAGTGGGTTGCTATGCCCTCCTCCAGGGGATCTTCCCGACCCAGGGACTGAACCCACATCTCTTGCATCCCCTGCAGTGGCAGGTGGGTCCTTTACCATTAGCGCCACCTGGGAAGCTAATCCCATTTGCAAATGGCCTGCCTCCAAACAAACCCCATTCTTTTTTCTTTTTAATATTAATTTGGGCGCACCAGGTTTTTGCTGCAGCTTGGGGGATGTTTAGCTGTGGTATGAGAAATCAAGTTCGCTGACCAGGGATCGGACCTGGTTCTCCTGCACTGGGATCTGTCTTAGCTGTTGGACCCCCAGGAAAGGCCAAAAGGCACGTTCTGAAGTTAGGATTTCGACGCACACATTTTGGGAGGACGCCCTCCGGCACGCCATGGCCACCCATCCTTTCAGCCAGGCTGTCTGATGGGCTCCCTCGTCTGCGCCCGCCCTGGTGATGTGCGCAGGCTTCCTTCCAGGCGTGGGCTGCGGCGGGCTGCGGTGGCCCCAGACTAAAATTCCCTGACGAATTGGCATGCCACTTCCCCTTGAGGAGCCAGAGGCCTTGGACTTGGGTCTCGGGTGATTGGAAGACACTTGGCCTCTGACGCCCTGGCATAGCGGGCAGTGCCCCAGGGCACTGGCTGCAGTCTAAGAACCACATAAATCTTTTGTCTTCTCACCTGTGAGGCCGTGAGCAGAGTTCAGGAGACTCAGCAGAGAGGCTAGCTCACCTGCCCATAGCTCTTGGTTCCAGAACGTGAACAGAGAGGCCAGATACCCTTCCATCCCCGTCTGCACACACCCAGGCCTGGATGACCGGCAGGCATGTGTTGCGATCCTCTGCGTGGGCAGGCCCAGCTTCACCAGGAGCTGGGAGCCTCTGGGTCCCACCTGGATACCTCACTGGGCTGTGCCCCAAGCTGTGCCTTGTCCGGCACGAGACTCAGCATTTTACTCAGCTGCTCCCTAAGCAGAGGTGTCCGCGAGTCACCGTCCATTTGCCTAAAAGCCCATATTTACTGCTTCCACAAAGAGGCTTTGGCCCTGCTGGTGGGGGATGGAATTGGCGCTCCTTGTGGTGACTACCGGGGAAGCCCCTGGATTTCCTTCTGTAAGTTCATTTTCAGGATGGCCATCTCTCTGGCTGTCTGTTGAAACTCTCTTCCTTTCTGCAGTGGCTGTCAGAGGGACAGTTCCAAGGACATGTGAGCTTTTTCCGGCCTCTGGAGCTTGGAGAGCTTTGCCCCTTTTATTCGGGTGGCGTCGTGTTAGCGTCATGAAGGCTTCCTGGTCCTCCATCGGGGGTGCTCCCTCCCGGTCAGCCTCTGTTCCGGCTTCCTGTCTGCTGCTGCTGGTCTTAGTGCTTCCAAAATTACCTTGTGCATTCTGTGCCAATTGCTTATGCAGTTGATGCCAGGGCCCCAGCACAGCCCCGGGGGGTCCACAGGAGGCTGGGGGGCTGGTGGATCCTGACATAGGTTAGAGGTGTCACCCAACCTGCACTGGGCTTTCTGTGATCGGGAAATAGAACCTCCCTGTGCGGAGCCCTGGAGGGAGGGGCTGATTTGCTGTGGTGGGGTGGCAGAGTCTGTACTGGCAACGCTGGACCATTCTGCGGCGCCGCCGGCGTCGAGACCTGCCATCGGTCTTCTGTGGTTGACTTGCTTTGTGTGTAAAGTGGTGGGAGATGATGGTGCCCACGCTGCGGGCTGCTACTGGAGGCACAGAGGAATCAGCCCCCGTGCCTGGTCCAGCGCCCAGAGCAGCTCAGCAAACATCACTACCGTCAGGGTCTGGGCACAAGTGTCCTTGGGGCAGGGGCTGCGTCTCGCCGCCCCACTTTCAGAATTTCCGCTCTGCCCGCTGGCTGCAGGCAGGCCCCGTGCCAGGTAATTGCACTTGAGCACGAGTCTCCACGATGTGATCTTTGTCCTCTGCGATTGTTCCAGGACACCCTGATAACGGCTCTGCCAGCCCTGGGCGCTCTCAGAGCCTGGGATAGGGCAGGGTGGGGGTGGTAACTCTCTTCTGCACACGGAGGCCTGGGAGTGTGGCCCGGGCTCTAGGGCATGCTGGTCTCTGGGAGGAGGGAGGGAGAGGACCAGATGGCAGGCAGCTCTGTCCTCCCCCGTCACTGCCGCCATGCCTCCCAGGAAGCAGGTCAAAGGGCACCCGGCGGCCCGGTGTGCCACCCTTATCTCCTTGCGGGTTTGTGTTCTGACTCAAGAGGAAGTGGCCTCAGGGATCCGAGGTCCCCCAGGGTCCTGACAACTGGGCTCCTCAGCCTTTAGGAGCCAGAGCAGCGACCGCCCACCCTGTGCCCCCCACCTGGCATTGCGATGCAATTTATTTTTAATTTTTTAAAAAAAATTTTGAGAGAGCTCAACCTGGTGCTCTGTGACGACCTAGGGAGGCAAGATGGGCCGGGGGATGGGGGAGGCGTTGCAGGAGGAGGGGACACGTACGTCCTTAGGGCTAATTCCTGTGGTTGTGTGGCAGGAACCAACACAGCGTTGTAAAGCAATGATCCTCCAATTAAAACATTTTTTTTTTTGCTTCATTGTGAAGCATGAAGGATCTTAGTTTCCCCACCAGGGATCAAGCCTGTACCCCTGCAGTGGAAGCACAGAATTCCAACCACTGGGCCAGCCAGGAATTCCCAGCCATTTACGTCTCTAACGCTTGTCAGCTCTCTCTGACGGGGCCCCGCCAGACACCAAGAGCTCCAACTCTTCCACCAAACCACCGGGCCAGCGGCCTCCCTGACACCACTGGGTGGGCTCCCCCCAGCCCCCTCCTCCCGCAGCCCCCATGCCGCCCTCCATACTGCCCAGAGCCCAGCCCGGGACCCACTGAATGGCTCCGTCAGCCGCCGCATGGAATCAGGGGTTCTGACGGAGACATTGCTGCGTTTACCTCCGTCCCTGTCTCGGGTCAGATGCTGGGTGTCCCTTAGTGAATGAAACAGACGCCTCCCCCTTCTAGAGCCGGCGGTCTGGGCTGGGAGGGGGAGAAACCCGGACAGGGCAAGACCTGTGCTGACCCCAGGCGGAAGACAGGGAGCAGAGACAGTGACGAGGAGGGACCTGCTGAAACAGCCCTTGAGCTCGCGCCGTGCTGCAGCGGCGGCCAGGCCCGCTGGGCAGCGACGGGCTGAGTCTGCTCAGGGCCCTCGTGCCCCGGCCCTCGGCTGCCCCGCGCCCCGTCACCCCCTTTCATGCCCTCCTCACGCTCTCACCTCTACTATCTCGTGGGACCTACTGGGAGGTTCTGGGGGGGCAGTGGCCTCAGCCACATCTGGCCCACAGAGGGTGAGCCCCACGGGCTGGTGGATGAACTGGAGGACGGAGGGGCAGTCTTGGAGGGGCAGGCGGGCAGGGTCAAGGTGGTGCCTGTGGGTGGGTAGCTGGGTGACCGGCGGGGGCGAGGCAAGCCGGTGCTCGGAGGCCAGGGTGGAGCCCCTATGCTGAAGGAAGCGAAGTGAAGATGCCAGTCGCTCAGACTCTTTGTGGCCCCGTGGACTGTAACCCACCGGGCTCCTCTGCCCATGGGATTCTCCAGGCAAGTCCTGGAGCGGGTAGCCTCCCCTGCTGCTGACTGAAGAGCAAAGTGTTCCTGTCAGAAAGGGAACAGACGCTGTCCTGAGAGGCGGTAAGGGTGGTGCGGCCAGAGCCTCCTGCCAGCCTCAGGCCACCCAAGGCTGCAGTGTCCAGGCGCTGCTAAGTGTGTGATGGCTTAGTCATCAAAGTCACGGGGTCCAATTTTTGTTCCCTTTTTTTTTTTAAAGTCAAGTGACGTGACTCATTAACCTAGTGAGGTTTTTTTCCCCGCTATTTTGAAAGAATTGTGTGAAATATATACATAACACACAATTTACCAACTACTTTTAACTGACAATTCATCACCATTAATGACATTCCCAACGTTGTGCAACCATGAAACTATCTACTTCCAGACTTTCTTATGACCTCAGGCAGAAACTCGGTGTCCTGGGAGCAATAATCTTGTGTTCCCCTCTCTCCCAGCGCCTGGTGACCTCAAGTCTACTTTCTGTCTCTGAATCTGCCTATTCTGGGTATTTTATGTAAGTTGCTGTTGCTAAGTCATGTCTGACTCTTTGTGACCCCATGGACTATAGCACGCCAGGCTTCCCTGTCCTTCACCATCTCCTAGAGTTTGCTCCAGCTCATGTCCACTGAGTCAATGATGCCGTCCAACCATCGCATCATCTGTCATCCCCTTCTCCTCCCACCTTCAGTCATTCCCAGCATCGGGGTCTTTTCCATTCAGTTCTTCGCATCAGGTGGCAAAAATACTGGAGCTTCAGCTTCAGTATCAGTCCTTCCAATGAATACTCAGGACTGATTGATTTCCTTTAGGATTGACTGGTTTGATCTCCTTGCAGCCCAAGGGACTCTCAGGAGTCTTTTCCAGCACCACAATTTAAAGTATGTATTCTTCGGCACTCAGCCTTCTTTATGGCCCGGCTCTCACATACATGTGTGACTGGAAAGACAGCTTTGACTCTACAGAATTTTATTGGCACAGGATGTCCCAGTAGAATCATACGACGTTTGTCCTTTTGTCCGGCTTCTTTCGCTCGGCAGTGTCCTTAAGGTCATCTGTCCTGTAATGTGTCAGAGCCCCATTCCTTTTGGCCATGCTGTGTGGCTTGTGGGATCTTAGGTCCCTGACCAGGGAAGCCCCACCATTCCTTTTTATTGCTGAGTAATATTCCATCATTAGGACTAATATTGCATTGGAGAAGGAAATGGCAACCCACTCCAGTATTCTTGACTGGAAAATCCCACGGATGGAGGACCCTTGTAGGCTATAGTCCATGGCGTCGTAGAGTCGGACACCACTGAAATTTCACTTCACTGACACTCCATTCCACGTATAGGCTGCATTTGTTTGTCCATCTCTGGATGGACATGAGTCACTTCTGCCCTCTGGCTATGGTGAAGGATGGTTCCTAAAAGGAGTACACTTCCTTAAGCACAGCACCAGCTCCCCAGAGCACAGCGGCTTTGCCTTGTTCCAGATCACAAACCGGCCAAGTACTGGCTGGGCAGTTATTGTCGGCCAGAGTCCTCCACAGGAGAGGGTGCCAGGCTGGCCCGGGGGACTGGAAGAGCCAGGCCCCGGGATCCAGAACCGTGACTCTCAGAGAAGTCCACGAGAGCTACGAACTCTGGTGTGTGGAAAGTCGTCCCAGGTCCCGAGGTGTCTGGGTCAGAGGGGCAGCTCTGCGTGTGAGGTGGACCCCCACCCCTCCAGGACCGCAGCTCGACGGACAGCCAGGATCCGGGATCTCCACGCAGAACTGCTGCCCCCTGCTGTACAGGGAGGGCACTGCCGCAGGGGCAGTCCCCTGTCCCCCAGGGTTGGCCAGCGGGCATCCCCCCCGTGCCCCGAGGGTGACCGGTACCTGAAGAGGGGCAGGGAGGAGGGGGAGGTCTCCTGAGGATGGGCCTCAGCCTTTCTCAGCCCCCCACCCCTCGTCACAGGGACGACTCCCCATGGACTTGCAAAGCCATCTTACAGAATAAAGTATTAACTTAATTAGGCTTGATAAGGCTTTTTGTGCTGCTTGAAAGTCCTAACTTTTCTCTTGGAGCAAAGCCCGGTCTCTGTGAAGGACACAGAACCAGGTCTGGACTGTCTGGGAGCACCCTCCCCAAATCATTCCATCTGCCCTCCAGCCCTGGCCACCCTGGTTCGGGACCCCTCCTGGCCCGCTCCCACAGGCCCGGGCAGCCCCACCCTCCTGGGATCCGGAAAGGCTGCCGTCTAGTCTGGAGCTGCCCAGGCCGCTCTGCTCGGAAACCCACGTCCAGCTCCCAGAAGGTTCTGTGCTGCTGCCCTGGGGCTCCAGGCGCACTGCCTGCCCTGAGCCGCGCCGCCCACCAGCACCGTGACCCTCCTTCCCTGCTGGACCCTGCGGAGCTGAAGGACGAGGGTGGGGGCTCAGCGCCCAGAACCCTGGTTTGAATCCCAGCTTCACAGGAAAGCAAACCACTAGCAGCAGTCATTGGATTACCCAGGGGATGGCACTTTGTTCACTTCGCCCAGAAGTGGAATCTGGATCATGTCTCTCGCGGTCAGCTCCGGGCCCTAGCTGTGCCCCACGTCACGCCCGTGGCCCCGCAGTGCCGGGGGTAGGGCAGCTGGTAACGCCAGCCTGTCTCTACAAAAGCGTCCAAGCTCCAGCCCCAGGAGGGCCATGCTTGTGATTCTTCCTGAATTCCTGGCCTCTCTGGCTCAGGGAGGCTGCTGCTTACTAAGAATAAGCTCTCAGTCAGGGTGCTCAGTCTAGAACCACCCACAACAGGATTGAACTTTTCGTATCAGAGTTTTCTACAGCAAAACATAGAAACCTGGTCTCTTCAGAAAACAAATTTATTTTTATATTCTATAAATATCAGCTGGATGATCAACACAGACGGGGAGCAATCTCAATGGTGTTTATCCGGAGGACGGTCTGCGGGTTCACGATGACTATGAGAGAGAAGAGGGCCGGGGCGTCAGCATAGACCCTGACGCTGTGAACAAGCTCCCGTGGGACCAGCCCCGACTGCTCCGCCCACGGGGGTCGGACTCAGCGAGGTCCTGCGTGGTGTGGCCCTGGGGTGCACAGACCACAGGCCTCACCACTGACTCCCCAAGCCCCATCACACACAGCAGGGGCTGCCACACCCCGGGAGGCCTTGCCGTGGCTCCTGGCCTCGCCCCTCCACATGCCTGGAGACCCCCGCCTGGCATGGCGAGGGGGAGGGTGGTGGCAACTGATGACCCAAGGCTCCTGGAGAAGAACTTTCCTAATGACCTGACTCTAAGGAAGCAGAAGCTACGTTGCCAGTGCGTTTTGCCACCTGTGACTGAGGACTGGACCGATGTACATGGAAGGGGGTGGGGTCCTGAGGATTCCAGCACCGGCGGATGCTCCAGCCCACCACACTAGATGGCAAAGTGCCTGCGTGTAACCTACACACTCCCTCCCGTACACGCTAAACCGTCTCCAGATCACGTGTACGGCCTAACACTCTGTAAATGCCCATGTGAATAGGTGGAAACACAAAGGAAATTCTATGGAAGAAGCTGTGATTCTGCTGGCCTCGTTCCTCTTGTAGAAACGTGCCATCGTCCAGGCGCATGTGCACCCGTGTGGATGCTTGTGTGCCCGTGTGGACGCGCATGTACCCGTGTGGATGCGTGTGCCCACCCGTGTGGATGTGTGTGCACCCGTGTGGATGTGTGTGCACCCATGTGGATGCGTGTGTGCACCCGTGTGGATGTGTGTGTACCTGTGTGGATGCGTGTGCCCATGTGGATGCGTGTGTGCACCCATGTGGATGCGTGTGCCCGTGTGGATGCGTGTGTGCACCCGTGTGGATGCATGTATGCACCCATATGGATGTGTGTGCACCCGTGTGGATGCGTGTGTGTGCCCGGGAGCACAAGAACGAGCCCTGCCCACCTCTGGGCGGTAGGAGGTGGTCTCACCCTCCCCCTCTAAGGTCGTCCCCTGGCGGGGGTGGGCACTCCCCGCACTCCAGGCAACATCTACCGACAGGGCGTCCCCGGGCTGCTTGCCCACTTCCTGGTGGGACTCCGGACTTGCTGCGGGGGTCTCAGCAGCCGCTGACGCTCCCAGCCGCGCATCCCAGGACCGCGCCCTCCAATCGGCGGCCTCTTCCCAGCCCCGGTCAGCATGGGGACAGGGCCGCGCCCACCCGCTGGTCTCACTGGTCTCTGGGCGCCTCAGAGGGCAGGTGCCCGTCCAACCTGCTCAGGGCAGGACTCAGGGCAACACCCGGAGGACGGGAGCGTGGCAGCTCTGCTTTCTCCAACTTACTTCTCTTCCTTTTGTAGTTTCTCCTTTTCTGAAACCTCATGTTGACTCTTGGCCACGATTCTGTCTTCTCGATGACCGTGGCTTCTACTCGAACGAGATCCTTTCTAGAAGACGGGAGGATGAACAGTGACGTGCCTTCTCATCTTCCCCTCTCCCTGGGACCTCACACATGAGAGCTTCTAAAATAAAACTTCCTTTTCTGCTGGTTATCAGTGTTCCCCACACCCCCGCCACACTACACGGAGAGGGACAGGGTCGTCTCATAGCCAGTCCTAAAAGGGCCAAACTGCAGCGAAGCTTTAACAGGCCAGAGACGTGGTCGGGACGCTCTGCACGCGGGGCACTAAATGCCCACAAACCGCAGCGTCTGCATGTCGAGCTCGAGGCTGACCAGGCCTGACGGAGCCCCGCCCGCCCCCACCTGGCCCTCGAGGGCACGTTACCCAAGCAGAGGTCTGCCAAGGAGAGTGAAGTCATCAGCCCCAACCAGCAGGACCTGGAACCAAACAGGCGCGTCACCAAGAGATAACACAGCCACACAAGAGAGTCGCCAGGACAGGCGAGATGGAGACAGGTTGGAGAGGGAGACAGGCTCACCATCTCCCTAGGCACACAGGCCCATCTGATTGGCACCGCGGGCATGCGGCCTGGTGGCACATCCAGTCAGCAGATCATCTCCTCCAGAAACGGACTTAAACTTTCTCACTGCAGTATATACATACAGGGAAAATGCAGAGACCAGACGGTGGGGGCCGTTGACAGCCCTGCAGATTCTGTGAAGATTTAGGTTCAAGGGTGTCTTTCAATGACTGCAAAACTCTGCCCACCCCTGGCAGCAGGAGGGCAGCCGTGCCGCTGGGGCTGGCCTCAGATGGAGACAGCCCTGTGACCTGAGTGCAGGGGGTCTTATTAGACGCTGGGAGACTTGTCTGGAATTCTACAGATAGAAGAAAATTCGATCACATTAAACCTAAATGTCGAAAAACAGAGCCTATTTTGTAAACATTCATGGACTGTGTACGTTAGGCAATGACAAAGAACCTTGTTTTACTCACTCCCAGACTGACATGGTTTCTATTACTGGGTTCCCTATATTATGAAAATCACCTTTACTGGGTGGGGCTTCCTATGCTTTTGTTAGCGTGAAATGTTTCAAAAGAATGTCTTTTAAGAAATCCTTACAGGTACGGTTCTGAAGTGTCCAATTTTAAACGTAAGAAGGGAACACACTCTTGTCCGTAAGCTTGTGATGGAGCCCCAGGGGCCCCACGGGGAAGGCGCTGTGCTGACTGCGGGGGTCCCCAGAGCACTCTCATTCAGCTCTGAGTCAAGTGATCCTGCTCAGACCACCGGCTGCGGGAGGACCACCTGAGAAAGGGGAGCGTGATGCTGCCCTGGGTATAAATACACCAAGAACCTATGGTCGCAAGGAGGAGTTTCAAAACCATCTGTCATATTACATCATGTCAACACTTAACTATGTCATAGAAGCAGGATCCGGTGCGGAGATCTCGTATTTTATCTACAGCGGAACAGGCAACAGCCAAGCAGGCCCCTGAACACAGCAAATATAGCACACAGAGGCCTAAGTGGAAGCCTTCGCACGTGGCAAAGAACAGCACAGACCACGGGGCGGTTCTGGAGCCAGAGCGTGACTGGGTCCCGGAGGACGGCTCGAGACCAGCGCTCGCTGCTTAGGGCAGCAGTGGCCGCCACACCTCACGCCAGGCGAGTGCGAGACAGACCCACAGACACACACTCCTCCTTGGGGAAACGTGCTGAGCGTCTCCCCGTTGGGAGGGACCCTGCCAAGTCAGGGCCGCCCTAAGGGGCATCTCCCCTCACCCCCAGGATCCCCCGCGCCCGCCCAGCCAGACTGCCCCGACCCAGGAAGGGTGCCAGCCTTCTTCACCAGAGCCGATGCTGGGGAGCAGGGACCGAGTTCCAGATGCACTGAGAAACCCACGGTCTCACCTTCTCCAGCCGAATCCGCTCCCCGCAGGCAATGTCTAACTTGTTCTCAATTAGAATCAGGTCTTCAGAGGTGACTTTCCACTGGTGGCTGGCAAAGTGCACCACGGCAAAGAGCCTGCCGTACTGGCCCCTGGCGATGAGCTCGTTCACCTTCTCCACGACCTCTGCAGGGGGAAGGGCGGTCAAGGTCACAGCTCTGCCCCTGCCCACGTGCCGTGCCCCCCCGAGCTGCGCGACCCCGAGAATCCATGGACTGGCGGCAGGGCGTGTGCTGGGGGCTCCTCCCTGCTCTCCCACCACTGCCTTCAACCATTGTAAAACCAGGAAGAGTCCACACGCTGCTATGGATCTCCAGATTTTGGAAACCGAGGACCCTCCCCGCCTCCAAGCGGTGGGTACGGCTGGCACGCTGCCCTCCTCCCGGCACCCATCCGGGGGCCGCTCCACTGAGGAGCGCGCTCCTTATTCTCTTTCCCTAATACCCACGTTTCTACCAACAGCGGGGAGACTGGGCTGGACCGAGCCCAGCCGCCACCTGTGTCAGTGGCCTGCTACTCAGCCGGTGCCCTGGGAGGCTTTGCTAAGTGAACGAGGGTTCTGAATCCTGGGGTTAAGTGAACTTCAGCGTTCCTGCCTAGCCGCATCCTGTGATCAGGAACAACCACACATCGTGCCTGTCTCAGGCACCTAGAAACGTGAGGCCCTTGTTCCGTGGCCAGGCCCCCCTACTCCTCACCTCTGCCCCCCTTACCTGCATGGTGTCTGGCCTCCTCCACGGGGTCTGGCAGCACAACTTCTGGCCAAGGTGGTGAACTCAGTGAGGTTTTAGGAACGTATCTGTAAAAGTATTTTTTTGCATGCAGGTCACACACACGTGAAGAGACAGTTCCAAACCTGCGAGCCACGGCTGTGCTCGGCACACCGGAAAGGACAAGGATCCAGCGTGTCTCTGATGCCCGAGTGGCTGGCAGGGAAGCAGCCCCTACATTTGTTGGGGAGCAAAATCTGGCCCCTAGTGTCTCTTAGGCGTGTGGGTCACTTCAAGCTGAAAACAATCACGGCCCAAGACTCCGGAAGAAAACTCTGGCAGGAGGCAGGCAGGCCTGGGTCTGCATGCGGCTGCCTGGAGGCGGCGGGCCTGCGCTGAGACGGCTTCCCCAGAAAGGATGGGGGCATGCAGAGGGCAGGGGCTGCTCCTCTCCCGCAGTCTCCGCAGGCCCCGCAAACATCTGTCCACCAAACACTCGCTTTTCCACCTCCACGTGGACTGTCTTCTCCCCCTTGAGGTCCCAGACCCCTACCCGCAACATCCTCTCGTCTTTAGCTGAAGGAGCTGTTTCAGCGACGGCTTCAGTCACTCTGGCGCATGACTCATTTCTCCCAGGTCTCTCCCGTGTGTGCAGCTTACTAAACTCGGGTCTGATTTTCTCCTGTTAACCTGTCTCACGTCAATTGAACTCTTCGACCAGCCAGAAGACCCTGGAAGACTGGGGAAACTGTGCTTCCGGCCCAGGCCCAGGGGCCCCTGGCACTGTCACAGCAGGTGTGCTGAACGCAGATGTCCCTGTTGGAGTCAACGGGCCCCCAAACTAGGCTGTGCTTTAAAGTTGCGCTTCGTGTCCGAGGCTCAGGACCCTGGGTGGCCCAGCAGCAGCAGCCAGGACGAGGGACAAGGCTGCGAGGGGCCGGGGCAGCAGTGACCGCTCGGAGCAGCACTGCGGGATCAGCCGGGTTCACGAAAGCGCCCCCTCAGGGTTTCTGCCTCCAGCCTCACCCAGGGAGCCCACGGCTCCTTCAGGGCAACGGCAGGCCCCAGGCCCCCGCTGCTGAGACCCTCACTCCAGGAGTGCGGGCGGCTGTGCTGACAGCCTCCTAGTGCCAGGTGCCGCCGAAGCTCTTCTGTGAGGAATTTACTTATCGAGGTGCAGCTGACTTGTAACGGTGTTAGTTTCTGCTGTACAGCAAAGAGGCTCAGTTACATGTGCGTATGTACAATTTCTTTCCCTGATGACCTATCAGAGGATACTGAATGTGGTTCCCTGAGAGAGACCTCGCCGTTTACCCATGCTGCGTGTCGCACCATGGGGCCTCATGCTGATGTGACGGTTTATACCTGCTAATCCAGCCCCAATCCACCTCCCTTCACTCCTCCCCCTTGGCAAGTCCTTCTGACGAGCTCTCTGGATGCAGAAATTCACTTGACTCTCATGAAAACCCATTGCGATGCAGCCTGGTATCACTTCCGTTTCTCGAAGAGGAACTGAAGCCCAAGGACGACCCTGCTCCCGGACCCAGGCTGCAAGGGCACAGGACCCTGTATATTCCTACTCAAGCGTGATTTTAAACATGCTCCTTCAAATTACATAAGGTCCTCCAGAGAGTCTGTCTTGTTTCAACCTTCCCACTTAGAAACTTCCCAATTAGGAATTAAAAGCTTTTCCTTAAAAAGACACAACCATGCGTGGCCCAGAACACCTTCTCTTTGGACTCTTGAGGTTCCGTCTGTATTTCTACGTGTTAAGGATCTCAGTAAAATACTGTCAAAACAGTTAAAACTTATATATTCTTAAGACCTAAATGTTCGAAGTTTTGACTTTAGAAGAAAGGAAAGGAAGAGAGTCAGCAAAACCCACATTTTGATATTACCCTTGTGGAGATGAAGCGCTCTGCGACCTGAACCTCTGAGAAGCGGACCACAGGGACGCTGAGGGAACAAGAGAGACACGCTTGGTTACTAGGACGAAACACAGACTGCCCCTTATGATGCTCGATGCACAAGCGCTGCTAGTGAGGCTGGTCCCCGACTCAAACCATCGCAACACACCTACCGGAAAGCCTGGAAAGAAGACTGAGACTGTCCCTCACTCACAGCTGCCGGTTACTGCCATAAGCGCCAAGGGGCGTTCATCACACCATCAAGAAGGGCTGAAACCGACTCATCTACCTGCTCACTCACTCCTTGACACCAAGTGCCCAAGTTGAGGCCCGTTCGGCACCCCAGTGTGGGAGCAGTCTCCAGGACACCCCTCCCAGGGCTCTCAGCCCCGAGCGCTGCTCCCCCCTCCATGGGAGCGGCTCTCAGTGACAAAGAGCGTGTGGTAGGAGCGACAGGCCAGCCCCTCCAGAGGAGGGGATCAGAGGGCAGCTGCCGGCCTGGCGTCCTCGCTGCAGCAGGACCACTGAGCTGTGGGCGGCCCAGGGAGGCCCCTGGGATCCCACCTTCCCAGTTCAGGTCAGTGGCTCAGCCATGTCCGACTCTCTGCAACCCCACGGACTCAGCACACCAGGCTTCCCTGTCCGGGGAAGCCAGGAGGCAGCTTCTGCCGGCCCTGCTGACTCTTAACCTGAAACAGCCTGACTTGAATCTAACGACTCGGGAAGCCAACTCAGCCACGCCTGCATCCTGACCCTCAGTGATGGGGTGACATAGTCCATGTAAAGTTATCTTAAGCTGCTGGGTTTTGGGGTAACTTAGGACACAGCATCAGATAATAATAGACCTAGGGACAAAGGCACCCACAGCCTGCCGAGAAGGGCCCAGAAACCAAATGCGCCATGCTTAGGTGCTCGAAGCAGAGGGCAGATCTCTCAGTAACTACTGTTGGTTTTTCAACTGAGCTATAATTTATATGCCATAAAGTTCACCCTTTTAAAGCTCACTCATTAGCAGCTGCTCCCAAATCCTGGTCTCCTGAGCCGGTTTTTCCTCCCCTCCACCATCTCGGTCTGCTTGCGGTCTCAACCGGGGTCTCTGTGCTCAGTCGTGTCCCACTCTTTGCGGGCTCCTCTGTCCGGGGGATTCTCCAGGCAAGAAGGCTGGAACTGGTTGCCCTAAAACCTGGTTCTTACCTCTTCTTTATGTATGGCCTTTCCTCTGGGATTACATCTGTTTGAACGGATTTCAGCATCATCTGCACACCCCTGACTCCCAAGTGGACACCTGCGGCCTGGACTCAGACACGACAGGCCTGTCTGCGGGCATCACCTGGTCGTCACCTGTCTCAGAACCTAACCAAGGCTTCCGATCTGCCCCTCCCGCCTGCTTCTCCCACACCCCTCCACATCTCACATGATGGCGACTTCATCCTTCCAGTTGCCTTGGCCAAAAACTTCAGTCATTTATGACTTTTCTCTTTCACACCCCACAGCCACCAACCTGTCAGCAAATCCCCTGCCTCTTTTTGAGACATCCAGGCTCTGACCACTTCAATCAGCCAGGCTGCCTGGCTTGTAACTGATACCCTGCTCTCACCCTTGCCTCTCAGCACAGCAGCTAGAGGGCAGGGGATCCTTGGTGGCAAGAGGTTAAGACTTCACGTTTCACTGCAGGGGGCACAGGTTCGATACCTGGTCAGGGAACTAAGATCCCACATACTGTGCGGGGTGGGCAAAAATCCCCCCAAAACCAGAAAAACAAACTATGAGGACAGATCAGGTTACTATTTAGTGTAACCCTCTAAGAGCGCCCCATTTCATTCTGAGAAAAAGGCAGTCTTCACAGTGGCTCAGTAGTAAAGAATCTGCCTGTCAGTACAGGAGATGCAGGTTCAGTCCCTGGGTCAAGAAGATCCCCCAGAGGAGGGAATGGCAAGCCACTATAGTACTCTTGCCTGAAAACTCCCATAGGGAAGCCTGGCGGGCTACAGTCCATGGGGTCAAAGAGTCGGATACAAGTCCCTGTGAACTGTGATGGTGTCCGTCCCGTTTCCTTCAGGCACTCTTCAAGATCCTGCCTCTTCACCGTTTTGGTCACCCTCTCTTTACTCAGCTCACTTCACCCATGTTTCTCTCTGAAAACGGGGGTGGTGGGGGCGGAAACTGAGCACAGCATTCTAGAGGTAGCTTTATGTTGGTAGAACAAAGTAAGTCCCACCGCTTTTATAAAAACTTCCCTGCCTGCTTAAACCCAAGTTTCATTATGGAAAATGATAAGCACACAAAAGTCAAGAGAATAGGAGTCCTCCTGTATCTCTTCCTAGACTCAACAGCCATCAACTCATAGCCAAGCCTGACTCATTCACAGTGTCTCTGCTCCAACTCTGTGGTGTATTTTAAAGCAATTGTCAGGGTACTTCTATGAAAGAGAAAGCATCTTAAAAACAAACAAACATAACCACAACATCATTATCATACCTAAACAAGGGAAAACTTCTTTACATACATAAACATTCCTTCACACGAATATACACTCCAACCATTTTGAGGAGAGGTTTACAGTGTTTTTGACCAACAAAACCTTGCTGAGCTTCACGACAACCCAGTGCCTAAAATACAGGTGTAGCTTTTGCTGGACTGGTTACCTCTGGGCAAGGACATTCACACTGTTTTCCAGATGAGGACAAGGAAGCTGAAAGAGTGGCTTGCAGCCTGTGGAGTGATGTTTAAAGCACCGGCTTCGGAGCCGGATCAAGCTCCGTCCTCTCCCACTTCCCTGCTGTATGACCAAGGGCAAGTTATCTAACCATTCTGAGCCTCAGGTTGCTCCCTAACTTAAATGGAGCCTCTATGGAAGTTGGAGAGTTATCACCAATATTTACGCTATTAACTAAAGGAACCAGGATCTGAACCCAGGGTTTCCACGACCGATAATCACCGCCATCACAAAAAGCGATGAACGCCGGTCAGATGAACGCCGTGTGCCCAGCTTCCTCCGTTCACCCCGCGGGGCGGGCCTCACCGGCTCCGGATCCCGACGCGCTCAGGACGCTGCGGCTGCATGCAGACGCCAGCCGCCCGAAGGTGACCGGCAGGGCCCAGGCCGCCACGGCCGCCGCCATCTTTCCGCAGCCTCCGCCGAGAGCGGAAGCGGAAGTGGCGCGAGCCTGGTGCGTCGACGCACCGGGTCCGGCCGGGAGCAGCGCCGCGCGCGCAGCCGGACCTCAGCGGCTCCGGGCCCGGGCCGGACTGCGGCCATGGCCTCGACGCCTGTGGAGAGCTTCGTGAGCAAGCAGTTGGAACTGCTGGAGCTCGAGAGAGACGCGGAGGTCGAGGAGCGCAGGTACGGCCGCCGGCCCGGGCCTCTCGGGGTCGGCCCGGCGTCTCCCCCAGGGTCCCCTCCTCTCCCAGCTGAGACCCCAAGGTGAAGCCTCCGGGGGCTCGGCCTGACACGCCTAGGGCCGGGATTTGCGCTCCTGACTGTGAAGGGGGCTCGGCCGCCTCCAAGGACGGAAGCCTCTTCACCCTCCGGAGCGGCCCGTTCCGTTTTGGGGACCCCCCTTGGGAGGGTCTTCTCCCCCTGAAGTGCCCCTCTGAACTTGGCCCCGTGGGCCCAGCCTGTCTCCCCACCTCCATCCCCAGCGTGTTCTCCGCCCTCTTCCCTCCTCGGGCCCCCGTCAGCGTTCGCCCCTGCTCCTTGCCGGGCCGCGAGTGAGATGCCGTCGTTGATAATGGGCCCCGGGCGACCGGTGTGAGCGGGAGGGGGCCAGTGGGGGCGCGGACGGCCCGCTTCCCGCCTGACGGGTGCGGAGCTGTGTGTGCAGGCCGAGTGCTGTGCAGGCGGTGGGAGAAGGACCGCCGACCCTGCGGAGCCTTAGCGGCGGATGGCTTCCTGGAGGCGGTGGTCCCTGAGCACAGCTTGCGGAGAAATAGGGGTTAAAGAGTTTGCGGAGGAGTTTCCTGGAGGAGATGTGGGAAAGCAGCGCACCCCTGCAGCCGGGACTGGAGCCCTGAAAACGTCGGGCTTTTACCCCTAAGGCTGAAACCGAGAGCTGACGTTTATTGAGGGGTGTAAAAGCGCTCCGCGGGCATCAGTCGCTTTAAACCTCACATCAACTCTGCGAAATTGGTTACTGCGGTAACAGATTCTCATCTTAGGTCTGAGGCTGGAACAGAGAAGTGAAGTCACTTGCCCCAGGTAACATAGGGTGAACCAGGTTTTGAGGTCCCGCGGGCTGATGCTAGAGTTTGTACTCAACCACTGTGCTGCCTAGGTGGAGAGGATTTGATTTAGAAGTTTTTGATTATGACGGTTGAGAGTTGCCCTCAGTGGAATCCGGGCCCCATTATTTATGGCTGGGTGACTTTGCAGCCTTAGCCATCTTGTCTGTAAAATGAGATCATCCTTACAGCAAACCAGTGAGGTGGGAATGCAGTGATCTAAAAGTCAAGGGTCAGCACCATCCGGAGTACAGAGTGAGCACCCATGGAAAGATGCACAGGGGTCCGATTGAGAAGGGTCTGGGGAAGAAGCTTGTGTTATAGTTTGTGTGTGTGTGTGTGTGTGTGTGTGTATATGACCAGCTGCATATGGAATCTTAATTCCCCAGCTGAGGATCAAACCTGTGCCTCCTGAATTGGAAGCACAGTCTTCACTGCTGAATGGCCAGAAGAGTCCCTCTTATTTTATATTCTTGGGCAGAGGATGGCCCTCAGCAGTGAGGGTGCAGGGGTGGATTCTGGGTACAAATGGGGGTCCCTGGTGGGACAGTGACTCACAGGGAGTGGAAGCAAAGGTGAGTGTGGGCTCTGTGGGGAGGGCATGGGAGCCTGTAAGAGGAACAGGTTTGAGAGGAGGCAGGTTTGAAGTTTCCTGTGCATAGACTTCCTCTGTTCCTCCTGCACGTTTGGAAGTAAAAACTGGTAAAATACAAATACTGAAGTCTCAACATTGGGTGTTTCCCAGATCCTGGCAGGAAAATGTCTCTCTGAAGGAACTCCAGAACCGAGGCGTCTGTTTGCTGAAGCTGCAGGTATCCAGTCAGCGGACCGGGCTGTACGGACGGCTGCTCGTTACCCTCGAGCCCAGGAGATGCGTGTCTGCAGCTGTGCTTCCCAGTAACAGCTTTACTTCCGGTCTGTACCTTGTTGCCAAGGGTGTTGTTGAATATTGCAGTCTTCAGATGTGGGCCGTAAGGATCTAGTCACATAGGACCAGCTGGGGAATACAGCTTTGCAGTGGAGAACTCTCACTTGGAAATCCAGCAGTTATGAGACTTTCGGGTAGTTTAGATCAGCACTGTCCAGACCGGCAGATATCAGCTGAACACCTGAAATACGGCTGGTGATTCCTGCTCATGTAAAATGCACAAGAGATTTTCAAGATTTAGTACTGTTAAAAAAAAAAGTAAATTTCTATGACTACCAATTATGTTTTGAAATGAAAATATTTTTCATATGCTGCATTAAGTAAACTATTAAAATAACCTGTTTCTGTTTGGTTGTTTAATGTGGCTTCCCAGGTGACTTAGTGGTAAAGAACCAACCTGCCAATGCAGGAGACATGGGTTCGATCCCTAGGTTGGGAATATTCCCTGGAGAAGAAAATGGCAACCCACTCTAGTATTCTTGCCTGAGAAATCCCACGAGCAGAGGAGCCTGGCGGGCTACAGTCCATGGGGTTGCCAAGAGTCAGACATGACTGAGCTCACACACACAAGGACACACAAATGCAGCTACTAGAAAGTGTAAGGTCACACATGACTCTCATTTCTTGTTTGTTTTTTTTCCCCATAATATCATGGTATATATATATATTTTTTAAATTTTATTTTTAATTTGAGGGTAATTACTTTCTAATGTTGTGTTGATTTCTGCCATACATCAGCATGAATCAGCCATAGGTATACATATGTCCCCTCCCTCTTGAACCGCCTGCCGCCTTCCCTCCCCAGAGCTCTGGACCAGATGGTTTACTGTATGTAGCTATGTAGTCCCAGACCTTCCTTGTACTAAGAATACTTTGGCTAAGCTTGTGGCAGCTGTGTTGGAAAGAAGGGGCAGTTCGAAGAAGCTTCTTAACCTCACACCTGGGACTCTCATTTTCAATCAGACCTGGAAACAGAGACAGCAGCACCGCCAAGCACTGCATGTTCTCTGGAAAAGTCTCTCAGCCCTGATTTGGTGATGACAGGGTTTGTTGGTTTCATATTTTGACTTTCTGGCCTCTTGCCTCCCGCTTGTTGGAATCCTGGCTGCATTTGGAGACAGATGGGAGGAGGGGAAACTGATGGTCAGAGTCAGATCTTACACACTGTGTTGCTGAGGGGCCAGGAGTCAGTCATCTGTCGTCTAAAGACAGTCGAGCTTTCACCCTTACCATCAGGATTAAGTGGGCAGGACTGAATGTCCCTGCTGGGCATTTGTAAACTCTGCAAACCAAAGGGAAAATGTATTATGTTCAGTTAGGAAGTGCTTTGGAGGGCAGGACCTTTGAGGTTGATGAATAACTGATAAGCAGAAAGTCGGAGGAAGGTGGGCCTTTAGGTGGAAAAGCACAGATCTGAAATCTGATGTGTGGCAACAGCTCCCGATCGGACATAGGTGGGGTTGGTTGTTCGGTCTCCATCTTCTGAAGAGCAGTTTTAAGGCTCTGTAGCTTAGAGATGTGAGCTCTGCAATGTGGGGCCCCACTCAGGGCGGCTGGTGGGGAAGGCACAGAGGGGTTGGAGCCCCCAGCACTCAGCCCCATTGAGACTCCCCCACCCCATGCACAGAACCAGACCTTAGGCCCAGGCAGGGGAACTGCTGCCACCTTCTCTTTGTCTTTGAAAGTTGGGGAGGGAGCCAGGAAAGATTCAAGGTACAGATGAAACTCATTTGCTAGAGGGAAACTGGTCAGGACTAAAGTCACGCCTGGTGCCTGGTTGATGTGTGGCGTGGACTCTGACTCTGAATAAATGGGGTGTGAGTGTGTGGGGGGCTCTGGCTGAATCTCCACGTGGACTCCGGTTCGGTCAGAACTGTCGGTGTTCACGGGACAGAAGCGCTGAGCCTGGCGGGCTTGGGCAGGAGGGGCTGTGTGGGCTGCGATCACTGGAAGGTGGCCCTGGGCGCAGAGGGGTCACCTGGGCCTGGCTCCTCTGTGTCTTGGCTTTGCCCTCTTCTGGGTTGGCTCCTTCTCAGGCCCCACGGGGTGGCAGCTCCAGGCTGTCCGTCTGCTGTGGTTTCTGGTCTAGCAGGGAAGGGTGAGGGCCTCCTTCCAGCTTGCCTGGGCAAGTCTCAGGCTCCAGTTGGCCCCAGGCTCACCCCCAAGGGGCACGTGAAGCCCTGATTCGCTTGAGTGTGGGCCGAGTGCCCCGTGCCCCTCTGACTTGCCTGGTGGAGGGTGAGGCACCAGAGCTGTCCCAGGGGCGGGAGGCCCAGCTGAGTGGCAGCGCCCCGCTTCCCGCCTTCAGCAGTGTCCCCTTTCCACCTGGAGTGCCCTCCCCCAGGGGAGCTCCCGTGGCCACCCTGTTCGGGGCCCGCCCTGCTTACCTGTCTCCCCGCAGAGCGGCCCGCCCCACGTACCTTGCAGTGACCCCGTGCTCGCTCTGCCCTTCTTCTCATGAAGCCCTTGGCGCCAACCCTGCCAGCTGGTTTTGTTGGCTCCCCTCCTCCCACAGTGAGGGCAGGGACTGTGATTTAGTCCTGATATAGACCAGCGCCCAGAACAGTGCCAGGTGCAGAGGAAGACTTTAAATATTTTACTTACTGTCATGTTTGTGTTAAGCAGTTCATTTCATGCAAGTGAATTTAATTACGTAAAGTGAGTTAGAAATATTTTTTTTTTCTTTTTTTGCTGCTACCGACTTCATTTCTCATGAAAGTAAATTACATTAGTTGAAATGTGCTGGCGTTTGTTGAATGAAGTAATTCTGTTTAACTTTGTTCAGCATTTACGTAATTGGTCTTTGCTCCTGCAGGTGACATTGTGGGTCTGTATGATGAAAGCGGTCAGCTGGCTACTGGGATCCTGACCCGCATCACCCAGAAAGCGGTCACTGTGGCCTTTGACGAGTCCCATGATTCCCAGCTGAGTGTGGACCAAGAGCATTCCTACAGACTGTTGAAGCTTGCCAATGACGTGACTTACAAGCGACTGAAAAAGTAAGTGTAGCAACTGGAATCACACGTGCTGCTGCTGCTAAGTGGCTTCAGTCGTGTCTGACTGGGTGACCCCATACATGGCAGCCCAGCAGGCTCCCCCGCCCCTGGGATTCTCCAGGCAAGAATACTGGAGTGGGTTGCCATTGCCTTCTCCAGAAATCACACGTAACATGTTCCGTGAACATATCTCGTTCCTGCTGGAGGAGACGGCAAGCACCTGGGCTCTGGGGTTGGTTGATGCCCCTCGAGGGAGATGGTGGGCTGCCTGGTGGCTCAGACAGTAAAGAATCTGCCGGCAATGCAGGAGGCCTGGGTTTGATCCCTGAGTTGGGAAGATCTCCTGGAGGAGGAAATGGCAACCCACTCTAGTATTCTTGGGAGAATCTCATGGACAGAGGAGCCTGGGGGGCTCCAGTCCACGGGGTCATAACGAGCTGGACACAACTGAACGACTAAGCACATACCACTGTGGGAGGTGGGTGGGCAGGGGCGGCAGTGTTGTGGGGCCTCAGGCGCCGTGTTGATCCTGGTCGCCACTAAGCTCCTCGTTTTCCCTGTCCCTTGGCAGAGCTCTGATTTCCCTAAAGAAGTATCACTCTGGCCCCGCGTCCTCGCTCATAGAGGTCCTCTTCGGCGCATCAGACCCCAGTCCTCCCAGCGAGATGCGTAAGAGCTTTTGATGTTCCTTTCTCGATTGAAGTCACTATGGGTAGTATCTTGACCGGTGTGACCGCAACTAGTATGATCTTGGGTGATTTTAACAAGAGTTTGCGAATGCGCAGGGAGAAGTCAACTTAGTGTCTTTTTATAAATTTCTTTGTGTGACTTTCTTGAACAAGTCAGTTGCCTGTACACCACAGTGTCAAAGAAGTAGCTCATTCCATTGTTGTTGTTTTTTGTAATAATGCTGATTCTGATATATCTGAATATTTTATTTTGAAGTGGGAGGATATTTCTTCTGTGTCAGTGACCTGAGAGAACAGAAGATGTCTGATCATATTGGGCTGGCCGAAAGGTCCGTTTGGGTTTTTGCATAAGGTATTACTCATTGACTATGCTAAGCCTTTGACTGTGTGGATCACAACAAGCTGTGTAATAAAAATTCCCACTCTTAAAGAGACGGGAATTCCAGACTACCTTACATGCCCCCTGTCCTATATGCAGGACAAGAAGCTACAGGTAGAACAGGACATGGAGCAACGGGCTGGTTCAAATTTGGAAAAGGAGTACGTCAAGGCTGTATATTGTCAACCTGTTTATTTAACTTATATGCAGAGTACATCATGCAAAATGCTGGAC
This sequence comes from Madoqua kirkii, assembly GCA_006408675.1. Classification (NCBI taxonomy): domain Eukaryota; kingdom Metazoa; phylum Chordata; class Mammalia; order Artiodactyla; family Bovidae; genus Madoqua; species Madoqua kirkii. The sequence goes on from SJYC01071369.1 coordinate 35,717, forward strand.
TAGGTGAATCACAAGCTAAAAATCAAGATTGCTGGGAGAAATATCAAGAACCTCAGATATGCAGATGATACCACTTTAATGGCAAAAAGTAAAGAGGAACTATAGAGCCTCTTGCTGAAGGTGAAAGAGGAGAGTGAAAAAGCTGGTTTAAAACTGAACATTCAAAAAATGAAGATTGTGTCATCCAGTCCCATCACTTCATGGCAAATAAATGGGGAAACAGTGGAAACAGTGACAGACGTTATTTTTTTGGGGGGCAGGGGGCTCCAAAATCACTGCAGATGGTGACTACAGCCACAAAATTAAAAGACTCTTGCTCCTTGGATGAAAATCTATGTCAGAGTGTTTTATAAAGCAGAGACATTACTCTGCCAACAAATGTCCATCTAGTCAAACCTGTGGTTTTCCAGTAGTCATGTAGGGATATGAGAGTTGGACCACAAAGAAAACTGAGTGTCAAAGAATCGATGCTTTCAAACTTGTGGTGTTGGAGAAGACCCTTGAGAGTCCCTTGGACTGAAAGGAGATCCAACCAGTCAATCCTAAAGGAAATCAACCGTGAATATTCTTTGGAAGGACTGAAGCTGAAGCTCCAGTACTTTGGCTACCTGATGCAAAGAGCTGACTCATTGGAAAAGACTGTGATGCTTGGAAAAATTGAGAGCAGGAGGAGAAGGGGGCAACAGAGGATAGGATGGTTGGATGGCATCATTGACTCAAAGGACGTGAGTTTGAGGGTACTCAGGAGATAGTGGAGCACAGAGGAGCCTGGTGTGCTGCAGTCCATGGGGTTGCAAGGAGTCGGGCACAACTTAGCAACTGAACAACAGCAACAACAACATAAGGTGTCACGGAAAACATAGCATCCACGGTCCCTCCCGAGGTGTCCGCTACAGAGATGAGCCTGCTGACAGCGTGGGCCCGGGAGCTGCCCGGGCAGATCGGGCCGAAACACACTGGCATGAGAGCCTCTGAGCCAGAGCTCCTGCGTGTGCCCTGCTCCCCTGGATGCCGGCCACAGCCAGGGCCCCTGGTGTTCCCTGAAACGGCAGAGACGGCGCTGGCTTCCACCACACCTAGGGGATGTTACAGAAAAATCCGAACAGACCTTTTGGCCAACCCAGTGCTTTATGCCTGATAGCAGTTTTTTATGGTTTGAAGAATCTCAGTCCTCAGTACATCTGATTGTTTTTTCTGTGTCCTTCAAATTGAGGACAGCTTATATCTGATTGTAAGTGTGACATGTGTTAGTCACAGAACATTCGGAAATAAAGTAGCGTATAAACAAGGGGAGGGAAGTCACTGAAACGCCTGCCACGCAGAGTTCGCCTCACTGATGGGCGTGTGTATTCAGACAGCTGTTTTTCCACATCCATGTAGAACAGGGTGTCTCACACACACACACACACCCCACACACACTGTTCTCACTCACGGTGGTCTGTGCATTCTCTTCTCCTTCAGTGTCTGGGAAAACCTCATTTTGAGAGGGGTTTGTTACCTAAGCAGCTGCCCGTCACTGAACAGTTCTCCAGACGTTGGACTTGGCGGTTTCTGCAGCATCTCGTCTGGGGTTCTAACACAAGGACCACCCCACGCCCTTCTCCCGTCACACGTGGCTGACACTGTGGCGGTGCTGTCTGTAAGCTCGGGGCTGCTTCCTGTGGAGTTGGCCAAAAGAGTTGTTCAGGTTTTTCTGTACTTTTTGGCCAGCCCAGTACTTTCTCAAGTTCTGAAAGCACATTTAAATGAGATTTTGTTTCTGGGCTTCCCTAGCTCAGTGGTAAGGAATCTGCCTGCCAGCGCAGGGGATCTGGGTTTGATCCCTGAGTTGGAAAGGTCCCCTGGAGAAGGGAATGGCAACCCACTCCAGTGTCCTTGTATGGAGAATCCCATGGACAGAGGAGCGTGGAGGGCGACAGTCCGTGGGGTCGTAGAAGAGTGGGACACGACTCAGCAAGCAAACCAGAGCCACACATACACACTCTCAACCTGTCAGTTTTCTCAAAGAAGATTTTATTTCCGCCAGCCAGTTAGTGAGAGGCTGCTCTGAGCTGGGAAGGAAGTGAGCGCCGTCCTTGCTGTGTTTCCAGCTGCACAGCCTGCCCTGGTTGCACCCGGCGTCCAGGGGAGCAGGGGCATGGCGTGGCAGGCCAGGGTGCACGCAGGAGCTCTGGCTCACAGGTTCCCACGGTGCCTGCAAGTGTCTCGGTCTTGGCTGACCGCATCAGCCCCCTGTGCCTGTGCGGTCAGCCAGCACAGTCGTCTCCACAGTGGCCAGCGTGGGCTAGAGGCTGCTGCTAGTGATTCTTTTTCGTCATTTTCTTTTGTGGTTTTATGGGCACATAAAAAGGAATACTAGGGTGGGAACAGATATGTTCCAAGAGACATTTACTTCCCAGAAATCTGTTTTTCTGGAGAGTGAGTTGGCCGACTTTGTCAGTAAAGGGACAGGTGGTGAACACTCTAGGCTGTGTGGGCTGGTGCAGCGGCGGGTGGCCGGGGACGGTCCCCCAGGGAGCCTGACGCAGAACCTGCAGGTTCCTGTCCAGGGCAAGACTTTTGAAAACCAAGCAGGTTGACTTTGTGTTGTCTGCTGACCCAGAGGAGGGCCAGCTCTCTCCCTGTCACATGACATCCCGTATTTCCATCAGGGTGGGGTTGAGGGGACGGCACCGGGTCACGGGGGTCCAGAGCCTCACTGTCACTTATCCCGCAGCTCCGCTGACCTTCTGCAACCCCGCCCTGGATGCCTCCCAGCAGGAAGCGGTCGTGTTCGCGCTGTCCCAGAAGGAACTCGCCATCATCCACGGGCCCCCGGGAACTGGAAAGACCACCACCGTGGTGGAGATCATCCTTCAAGCTGTGAAACGGGGCTCAAAGGTGGGCGTGGGCGCCGCGTCCCCGTAGGCATCCATCACTTGAGTCTGCTGCACTTGCAGGCCCCTGAAGGGCCCCAGCCCAGGTTCCAGGACTTGGATAGGAAGGTTTCTAGGCGTTTACTGACTGGCCGCTAGGCTGCGCCCCTGTTGGTGTCTGAGCGCCTGGGGTGTGGGCTTGTCCTCGGGGCTGTGGGTCTGGACTGGGGAGGCCTAGGGCACTGTCCGCAGGGCCACAGACCAGGAGCCACCCGCTCAGCACCCGAGCTGTGTGCTCAGGCCCCTGCTGGGCACGCAGGTGACCGGGCCCGTCTGTGCCCTTCAGGAGAAGGTCCTGCAGCCAGTCATGGGAGACCTTTTCTGGTTAATTCAAGGGTCCCATTAGTTGTGCAGATGGCAGGCTCCCGGTTCCTGAGGTGTGGGTGTGATGGTGTGTGTTACCATGCACTTAGATTGTTAATGGTAGCTGCTGCTGCTGCTAAGTTGCTTCAGTTGTGTCTGACTCTGTGCAGTCCCATAGATGGCAGCACACCAGGCTCCCCCGTCCCTGGGATTCTCCAGGCAAGAACACTAGAGTGTGTTTCCATGTCCTCCAATGCATGAAAGTAAAAAGTGAAAGTGAAGTCGCTCAGTCACGTCCGACCCTCAGCGACCCCATGGACTGCAGCCTTCCAGGCTTCTCTGTCCATGAGATTTTCCAGGCAAGAGTACATGGTTGAGAGAGGCTCTTTTACCCTCAACACAAGTCATTGTGGGTTCTGAGCGTGTGAAGCGCTTGTTGCCTTTCTGGGTCATAATGTTGGATGAGGATAAGAGCTGCAGCAGCAAGAGTCAAGATCTGGAGGGCGACACCCCCTGGGTCCTCCTGTGAACCAGGCACCCGTCTGAGCCTTCGCAGCGTTTGCTCCTTCAGTCCTCAGAGAGGTGGGTGTCCTGGCCCTGACTGACCGACCCAGGACACTTGGAGGCCTTTCCTCTGGTTGCCAATCAGCCTTTCTGGTCTTCAGGAGCCCCATAGGTTCTTTGGACCTGAAGTCTAGAACCCAGATGTCGTGTCCGTGTGCAGTAGTGTGTCCGTCAGGCCATCTGCACCATCCTCACAGCGGACGTTTACCTTGTAGCATCACCAGCTGTACATGCTCCACCCTCCTCTCTTTAACTTTAGGACTTCCCACTTGTTCTAATGTAAACTTAGATGATTTCATTTAGAAAGAAACCCCCAAGCCCAGCTTGAGCTGTGCCCCCCAGGTTCTGTGCTGCGCGCCCTCTAACGTCGCTGTGGACAACTTGGTGGAGCGGCTGGCCCAGTGGAAGCAGAGGATTCTCCGCCTCGGCCACCCAGCCCGCCTCCTGGACTCCATCCAGCAGCACTCGCTGGACGCAGTCTTAGCACGCGGCGATGGCGCCCGGATCGTGGCCGACATCAGGAGGGACATCGACCAGGCCTGGGTGAGTCGCTCTCGGCCGTGTCTGCCCCTCGTGTGGCTCTCTGGTCTGCAGTCTTTGCCAGAAGTGAGTGGCATCCTCCGGCGTTTCTCTGGCCTTCGCTGAGTCACAGACTAGGCTGAAATATTGGGCCTGCCCGTGTCTGCTGGAGATCTGTGGTCAGCACTGAATGGGGACTCACTGTCTTGAGGGCGGTTTCATGAAGAGGTGAGCAGTTGTCTTGCAGGAAACATTGCTCTTAAGGGCTCCCTATATCTGGCATGTTGGCTGGATAATGATGGCAAGGGAAAAAAAAGCAGCCCCAAAGTAAAAACTCAGAAAATACACGTCCTCCCTAATTCCTCAGTCCATTAATATAAACACGGTGTGGGGGCTTCCCTGCTGGTACAGTGGTGAAGAATCCACCTGCCAGTGCAGGGGACTCAGGCTCGACCCCTGATCCGGAGCACCCCCTCGGAGCACCAAGCCGTGTGCCCCACAGCTGTTGGCGCTGTGCTCTGTAGCCCGGAGCTGAGCCCGTGTGCTCCCCAGTGAGAGAAGCCGCTGCAGCGAGCAGCCCACGCCCAGCAGCGAAGCCCCAGCTTAGCCAGAAAGAAAACAGAAAGCGGAGTGTAACCCTTGTGAGGAAGAACTCGGGAGGTGATAGGCCAGTGGGACGTGGAGTTTCTAGACTTCCAAGCTGGTTCTCTAGTTTACACGTCCCCCTACACCCCGATTCCCTCAGTTGCACGTCCACCCTTTGCTCACCGCCAGCCCACCTCCTTGTGCCTGGGCCTCACAGGGCTGGTGTGGAGACTCGGCCTTCCCCGAGGCCCTCAGGGGAGTGGGAACTCCAGGGGCGGACAGGACACGCGCAGGGTCGCTCAAGGTTAAAGACGCTGGAGGACTGCACTGATGTGATTCATGCCACCGTGCATGTGGCTGGCTTCATTTTCCTGTTCCTGATTATTTTTTAATTTTTTGGCTGAGCTGTAGGGTATGTGGGATCTTAGTTCCCCAACCAGGGATCAAACCTGTGCCCCCTGCACTGGGAGCGAGCACAGTCCCAACCGCTGGACGGCCATGGAAGTCCCCCTTGTTCCTGTTTAAATCTGTGCTTTTAGGGTGCTCTTCTCTGTAAGGCAGGCGTCCCGCGTGTCACTCCTACCGAAATACCTTTCCAAGTAGAAACCACAAATAAGGAAGGGGTTATGTGTCTTTTGAGTGTGGAAGTAAGTCAAGGTCTAGGTGAACATTTAGGGGCTGAAGCAAATGTTTTCCTCTCCTGACGAGTGTGGAAAACAGAGGAACTCAGCCTCCCTCTGTGTAGACCACCGAAACCCAGTCCTGCAGCAGCAGGCGCCGCTTCTTCCCCGGGGGCACTGCTGATGACTGTGGGTGGGGCCGGCTCCCCCGGGCTGAGTTCACTGTTCTTTGGGGCCCCGCACTCTCTGCCCAGCCTCTCCCTGCACAGCTGACAGTGGCTTTGAGGTCCCTGAGGCCAGTCAGGGCATCACCTACAGGTATCTGTTGCTCTTTCAAGAAAGACTTTAAAAAATATATATAGATGTATAAAATGTATTTATTTATTTGGCTGCACTGGGTCTTAGTTGAGGTACGGGATCTTTAGCTGTGACTTGTGGACCCTAGTTCCTCCCCCAGGGATTGAAGCCAGGCCTGCTGTACTGGGTGTGCAGAGTCCTAGCCCCTGGACACTAGGCGAGTCCCGAGACTTTTGACTTTTTATCACCTTCAAAGGACCTTAGGGAAGCGGACCAATTGATGATAAATAAAAGTGCTCTGTGAATTAAAAGGAGCTAAAAAAAAGCAAAGTTGGTTCAGAATTATTATCTTTTCTTTGTAGGCAAAAAACAGAAAGACCCAGGATAAGAGAGAGAAGAGTAATTTTCGAGATGAAATCAAGCTGCTGAGGAAGGAGCTGAGGGACAGGGAGGAGGCCGCCATGCTGGAGAGCCTGGCGGCGGCCAGTGTCATCCTCGCCACAAACACAGGTGAGGGGCCGGCGTCCACCGCCCCGCCCGCCTTGGCGCCCCGCGAAGGTGGGGAGTGTGCCCGCTTCCTCCGCTTTCTGGGAGCGTTTCATAGAGATGTCTTTAAAATCTGGTAGAATGCACCATGGAGCCCCTCTGGGTCTGGACTTTTCTCCTCAGGAGTCTTAATTGCAAATTCAGTTTCCTTAATTGCCGTAGAATATTCAGGGTGTCTCTTCTCAAGAGAGCTTGTGTCTTTCAAGGAATTTGTCTGTTTAATCTAAGTCTTTCAATTCCCAGGCATAAAATTATTCATAGTAACCCCTTATCATTAAAAAAAACATCTGTAGCATCTGTGACAATGTTACCTCTCTCACTTCTGAGATTGGCAACTTGCATGCTGTTTTTTTCCTCTGATCTTCTGGTAAGAGGGTTATTAATTTTATCCATCTCCTCAGAGCGCCAGCTTCTGGTGTCGGCAGCTCTCTCTGTTGTTTTCTTGTTCTCTGTTGCACTGATCTCGGCATTGGTTCCTGTGATTTCTTTCTGTCCGCTTGCCTGGGTTTAATTTGCTCTTCAGTTTCTCTTTTCCTCAAGTGGAAGTGGAGGGCTTTGATTCATATTGATTTGAGACCGTCGTCTTCTGTGCTACAGGCGTCTAATGTTATACGTGTTTCCCCGTGCACTGTTTCCACGGCATCCCATAACTTCTAAGTGCGTGTTTGCATGTTCATTCATTGTGAATCCCGTCTCATTTCCCTTTTCTTTTTTGACCCACAGTTATTTAGAATTGTGTCATTCTCCTTCCACATATTTGGGGGTTTTCCAGATATCTTCCTGTGGTTGATTTCTCATTTAATTCCATGTGGGCAGAGGATACACTGTGTACAGCTTGGATCATTTCATCGAGATTTGTTTCATGGTCCAGAATGTGGTCTTTGTGAGTGCTCCGTACACTCTTGAAAGGAACGCCTTCCCTGGCTCTGTTGAAGTTTCCTGTCATGCTTGGTACTGTGGTTCAAGTCAGTATCCTCACTGGTTTCCTGTCTTCTCGTCCTGTCACTTACCGAGAGAGGGGTGTTGAAATCAGCTGTAATTCTACATCTGTTTCTTCTTGGAGTTCTGTCCGTGTTTGCCCCGTGTCCTCCGTAGCTCTCTTATTAGGGGCTTGAATGTTATGTTCTCTTTAGTAATTAACGAATTTATCATCCTGAAACGACTTTCATTGTCCCTAGTATGTTCTCTTTTTTGACATATTATTTAGTTGTTCAGTTGTGTCCGACTCTTTGCGACCCGCCAGTCCTGCGAGGACTACAGCCCCTCAGAGGACTGTCCATGGGATTCTCCAGGCAAGCATACTGGAGCGGGACGCCATGCCCTCCTCCAGGGGACCTTCCCGACCCAGGGGTTGAACTCTTGTCTCTTGTGTCTTCTGCACTGCAGCGGATCCTTTACCCCTGAGCCCCCTGGGAAGCCTTCTGAAATCTGCTTTGATATAAAAACAGCCACTCCAGCTGGAGACCACGTTTGGTGGCTTTAGGCCTTTCTGATGTGGCCACTCGATTTTTAAAAGCCAGCGAGTAAAAGAGTGTTGCAGCAGATGGTGGGTCACAGTCTTCGGTAACGTCACCACAACATGACCCCCTGCCACCTTGGCTGTATTCTGTGGGCGCAAGCAAGGCCCGGGCCTGACCCACACTCCAGGGGAAGGGGCTACTCGGCGTGTGACTGCTAGGAGGCCGGGATCAGGATTGGGTGGGCGGCCCGAGGGTCTGTCTGCTGCAGCCTCTCAGAGGGGCTGCCCTCCGGAACAGAGCCCAGCTTCTGGTTCACTCTGTAATCCTTGCTGTGTCTGGTTGTCTTTTAGATCCGGTGGGGCGGAAGCAGAGTTGCACAGCACCGTCACGCTGTCGCCACACTCCCCGCGCCGCTGCCTTTTCCGGCGCCTTCTGCTGCGTCTGCAAATTTGCGTTCCTCTCTAGCGTCCTTCATGTCATCCTGAAGGACTCTCTCTAGTCTTTCCCAAAGGACAGGTCTCAGCTTTCCTTTACCTGGGCGTGCCTGTTCTCTCCTCTGTTTTCGAGGGACTTTTCTGTTGGAGGCAGAGTTCTCGGTTGACAGTCCGAGTTGTACGAACGTGCCTCGCCTGCCCTCTGCCGCCACGGTTTCTCACGAGACGGCAGCGTCAGTCTCTCTGAGGATCCGATGCGCCTGATGGAGCGCCGCTTGCTTTGCCTTCTGGCGGCTTGACTGTGGCGAGTCTCCCGTGGCTCCTCTGGGTGAGCCGCATGGAGTTTGGTGAGTCCCCGAGGTCTGGGCGCTGTTGTTTCCATCAGATGGCGAAGCTTCCACATTCCATTACTGTTCCAGTGCTCTTTTGGCTCCTTTCTCTCTCCGTTCCTTCTCAGGCTCCTGGGATATGCCCGTTGGTGCCCTTGATGGTGTCCTGTGGGTCTCTGAGGTGCTGGGCATTGCCCTTTGTTATTTTTTTGTTCTGTTTCTCCGACTGAATAATTCAGCTGGCTTGAGTTCATGGTTGCTGGTTCCTCTGCCTGTTCCAATCTGCTGTTTAGCTCTTCCGGTGAATTTCTGCTATTGTCCTTTTCAACTTCAGAGTGCTTTTTTTGGTGATGGTTTAAATCATTAGTTTTTTTCTTTTTATTTTATGCCAGAGTATAACTGATGCATAACGTTGTGAGTTTTGGGCTTTTTTCTAAAGGTAATTTCTGTCCCTTTATCGATAGTCTTGGTGGGACATCATTCTCAGACAGCCTTTTATTTCGTTAGAGAGGCTTCCTTCTTCTCTTGAGACACATTTAAAGTAGCTGATGTTAAAGTGTGTGCTTGGTAAGTCTGCCATCTGGGCCTTCTCAGGAACGGTTTCTGTTGATTGCTTTTCACCCGTGAGTGGGCCGTACTTCATTTCCTTGTGTATCTTGTAACTTTTTGCTGGAGCCTCACCATTGTAAATGGTACTGTGTGGGACGCTGGAGGTCAGGTCGTCTACCCTCCTCCGGTTTGTTTCTTCTCCTTGTGGTCATTGTCTAGAGATCTTGCTGAGTGGCTCCTTGTCTTGGGCGCCGCTGCAGCCCTGCTCCCTTAGCTCGTGGGCAGGTGATGGTTGGTTGGAGGCCCGCCAAGTCCTGGGACCACCGAACCGCTCTGTGTCCAGGAAGGAGGAACTGGCTGTGGTGGTCTTGTGTCCTTGGGTACATGGTGATATTCGCCCAGCAGTTAGTTGTTCTGTGTGTCCAGGAAAGCACCTAAAAAGAGAAGTAACTAAGTTCTAAATTCAGAAAATGATACAGAAGTAGTATTTAGAATTAAGGCAGCCTTCTTTGGGGTCCCAGCTCCAGAAGGGAGATTGACTTTGGTGGACGAAGTGTTGGGGTGGCCCGTGGCTGGGGCTTACCACTTCACACTTAAACACAGGAGCTGGAACCACAAGCCCTGGAACATCCTGCTGACTCTTATTCCAAGAGGCAAACGTAGCACACAAGCCTTAATGCGCAGCCAGACTGTGAACCGGTGGCTCATTGGGTCTCTTCCGGGGTGCCTGCAGCTGTCAGCACCTCTGTGAAGGCTCATGGCTCGGTTCCCACCAGGCGCCTCTGCGGACAGCCCGCTGAAGCTGCTGCCCGACGGCCACTTTGACGTGGTGGTCATCGATGAGTGTGCCCAGGCTCTGGAAGCCAGCTGCTGGATCCCCCTGCTGAAGGCCCAGAAGTGCATCCTGGCCGGAGACCACAAGCAGCTGCCCCCCACCATCGTCTCCCACAAGTGAGACCCCTCCACCCCGCCAGGCTAACCAGAGGCCCTGGACCAGTGGGGAAGCCTGGCCCATGGACTGAGTTAAGACTGTGGGGGGCAGGTGGCTCCCTCAGCATCTGAGTCCTCACTTAAGGGAGGGAGAACCCCAGGGTCATTTTGATTGAAGGTGCAGTTTCAGTTACACCCACACAGAGGAAGTAGGGTCTCATGATGTGTGACTTACAGACCCCAGAGGTGGCGGGGGTGGGCGGCTGGCTGGCCCGGGTCAGCAGCAGGCAGGGCTGGAGGGCAGGTGGCAGACCTGTCACCTGTAAGGTGGTGGGGGTGGCGGTCACTAGCGTTTCCCCGGCTTTGGTCTCTATGGGGATTGTGGAAGGGGCCCCGGGTGAAGCAGAGCAGGAGCTGACAGTGGGAACTCTGAGCTCAGGGCCTTCTCTGGACGCGCGGACGCTGGTGTGAGCTGGTGGTCACGCTGTGACATCCCCGGGGCCGCGGCTCCGAGAACAGAGCTGTTGCTCACCGCCAGGTGTGCCGTCCACCACGTGCGCCCATGCTGGCTCCTTCAGACGACAGCTCGGTCAGACCCTGAGCTCCCTGAGGGTGGGTCACCTGGCGTGTGCTCAGGCCCTGCCTATTGAGTGGATGTCCCCTAATGTGGCAGGTGGAGGTGTGAGACTTAGGTGTGCGAGCAAGGCTGTCGGTGGAGCCTGCAAGAGGGGAGCGGGGACCCCAGAGCTGAGGGCTGTGCAGGTCAGGGTCCCATAGGGAGAGGGCGTCCAGCCGCCGGAGGCTTCAGAGTGAGGATCTGGAGGGGACTTTGGGCTGGATAAAGCGGGAACAGGAGTGTGTTTTGGAGGACTGTCCTGTGGGAGCTGGATGTCCGGGTAGGGGTGGGCATGGATGCTGTCCACGAGGAGGGCTTGGGGGCCTCGGCTCAGTGGCTGGTTCCCGAGGAGGCCTAAGGGGCCCTGCGGAGCGGCCCTCTGTGTGGACCGCGTGCCCTTAGGGAGGCGCATGAAACTCTCTGGGGGAAGTCAGGTGCTTTGCGGGGATGTGAGGGTGGTCGTGCTGGGTGTTGCTGGCTTTGCAGTTGGGACTGGGGTCCCTTCACCCCTCACGCCCATGGCCCTGCTGTTGGTTGGCACCTGTACTGAACATTGGTAACCCAGGGACTTTAGGAAGGAGCGCGGGGCCTGTGGCAGGCCCAGGCACCGTCCCTCGGTGGGCCGAGGTCAGCTCTGTGCCGGGTGGCCCGCCTGGGTCCCGGCTCCGTGGCTCGCTGGTGGACGTGGGCACTTACAGGGGGCCATTCCCTTAGTTTTGGGAGGGAAGTAGGCTGAGGTTTGAGTGCTGCCTCCCGCCTGGCCCCTGGTTCAGGCTGCACTCGGGACTCGGGCCCCCTCGCTGCTCTCCCTGGGCAGGGCGGCGCTGGCGGGGCTGTCGCTCAGCCTGATGGAGCGACTGGCAGAGCGGCACGGAGCCGGGGCGGTGCGGATGCTGACGGTGCAGTACCGCATGCACCAGGCCATTGCGCGCTGGGCCTCGGAGGCCCTGTACCACGGGCAGCTCACCGCCCACCCTTCCGTGGCCGGGCACCTCTTGAGGTGAGTGACTCGGCTGTACCCCGCCCTGGTCCCCTGAGCCGCATTCCGTAAAGATGTGGGTGTGGAGGTCGCCTCCGAGACCGGATTTCTGGCCAGAGCACCGGTCAGGCTCCTCCAGGATGAGGTCCTCCGATCACAATGATTGTGCTCCCCTCCCCCTGCTGTCTGGTGTGGGGTCAGGGCTGCGGAGGGGGCGGGAAGGGCTGCGGGGCCCTGCCTGTCGCCGGGGCCTCCCGTGTTCAGGGTCGGCCTGTGTGCAGGGACCTCCCGGGCGTGGCGGCCACTGAGGAGACTGGCGTGCCCCTGCTGCTGGTGGACACAGCCGGCTGCGGGCTGCTGGAGCTGGAGGAGGACGACGAACAGTCCAAAGGGAACCCCGGTGAGCGGGCTGGCCTGGGCCCCTCTCAGCTGCCTGCGTCAGAGAGGAGCCGCATGAGGGCAGGGGCAGGGGTCCTGAGCCAGGCACCCCTGGCGGTGGGCACCGTGGGCGTGCTTGACGGGCAAGTGCCCCTGGGTCAAGGCAGAAGGGGCTCAGGCAGCGAGAGACCCCCCTTGGGGCAGCCACGTGGACAGGGCACTCACCTGCTCCTCACTGCGAAAGGAGGCCCATCCGCGGGGGCCCTGGCCTTGTGTGTGGGATGCGCCGTCCCCTCCCAAGAGGCCAGTGCAGGCCGAGCGTGAGAGCCGCCTGTCGTCACAGCTGGAAAAGTGCTTAGGAACCCAGCGCCGGTGACGGGCATCGTGGAGAGCGCCCCTCATGCTGAAGGGCCGTCTGTTGCCCCCCAGGTGAAGTGCGCCTCGTCGGCCTGCACGTCCAGGCACTGGTGGACGCGGGTGTCCGGGCCTCCGACATCGCCGTCATCACGCCGTACAATCTGCAGGTGCGTGTCAAGGGGACTCCCCACCGGAGGGGCTGGCGGAACAGGGTGGTTGACGGGCTCTGGTGGCTGAAAGCTCAGGCTGAAAGCTGACCTCATCGCAGCTGCATCCAGGGCTCAGATGGCCTCAGCAAGAGCTCCGTCCGTCCGTCCGCCCATCCCTTGGCGGTGCCTTCCCCGCACCGTCCCAGGCTCTCACTGGCTCCCCGTGTCAGCTGACTGCCAGGCCTGCTCTTGGGGCTGGGCAGCCTCAGGCTGGTGTCCGTCCACATGCTTCCGGGTGGCCTGTCTCACAGTGTCCCCACGGGAGCCTTGGCTCGGAGTCTCCAGTCTGGCTTAGGTTGGCCCACACCCGAGCTAGTGGCTGCGTCCAGTCGCCAGGTTCTTGCTCCCTCTCGAGTCAGCTCTCCGGCTCATGGAATACCGCAGGGCTGGGTGTTTCCGGAGGCTGCCCGGGGAAGGTCGAGGGTGCCGCCTGGTGAAGGGTGCGGTGGTGGGCAGCAAACACCCTAGACATCTCCTCCCTTCTCTTGGGCTTTTTTCCCATCTCCCCTCTCAGGGCCTGTATGCTCATGAAGCAAAGCCCGTCTCCTTTGGTAGGAGGAACTCACCTCCTTCCCAGACGTGAGGTCTGTGGATGAGATGCCATCCTGGGTTAGAGGACACGCCTGGGGGTGTCTGAGCCCAAGCCGTGGTGGCGTGAACGTCCGTGCTGGGGTGTGGGTCACCCCGCCACGTCTGTGTGCTGGTTTGTCGTTCATGCGCACGCCCGTGGGAAGGGAGGTGCTCAGAGGCTGTCATCCCAAGGCTGTTGCGGGCCCCCTGGGCCGAGCGGTTGTGCGGGGCCAGGCCTCCGCCAGGTTAAAGGGCAGCGTGTGGAGCCGCCCCGACGTGAGCTATGGTGCGAGGCCTGGCTCGGTGTTGCAGGTGGACCTGCTCAGACAGAGCCTCGCGCACAGGCACCCAGAGCTTGAGATAAGGTCCGTCGACGGCTTCCAGGGCCGGGAGAAGGAGGCTGTGATCCTGTCCTTCGTCAGGTCCAACAGGAAAGGTGCGGGGCTGGGGCTTCTGCATAGTCCAGTGGTTAGGACTCGGCGTTTCCGCTGCCCAGGGCCTGGGTTTGACCCCTGGTTGGGGAACTAGGATCTCTTGAGCCTCTCAAAGTGGTTGTGGAGGTGGCCCCCGAGAGCCCAGAGCTCATCTCCTGGCCCCAAGGCCAGTATAGCCTCAGGGCCTGGTTTCTGCAGCCAGGGCTTATGGACATTCCATTGGGTAAGAATTTTTTTCCCAGAAACAGTTGTTAGTGAATGGACCTTGTCAGGTCGAAAACAGATAAGGAGGGGGTAAAGCAAAGCCAGGAGGCGCGCACCGGAAGGTCCCTCGTGTGTTGGCCGTGGCCCTGGGCTGTGTCCTGGGTCTGGGTTCCGGCAGAGGACTCTGTACTGACTTGGGGATGAGCGGCAGGCATCACTGCCAGAGCCCCAGACAGGTCTAGATTATTGTCCTAGACAGCAGCCGAGGGGAGCCTCTGGACGGGACCCTATGGCTGTGGGGCGGACAGGGCCTGGGCGGTCCTCTGCGGGAGGTGGAGCCTTGGCTCGGAGTCTCCAGTCTGGCTTAGGTTGGCCCACACCCGAGCTAGTGGCTGCGTCCAGTCGCCAGGTTCTTGCTCCCTCTCGAGTCAGCTCTCCGGCTCATGGAATACCGCAGGGCTGGGTGTTTCCGGAGGCTGCCCGGGGAAGGTCGAGGGTGCCGCCTGGTGAAGGGTGCGGTGGTGGGCAGCAAACACCCTAGACATCTCCTCCCTTCTCTTGGGCTTTTTTCCCATCTCCCCTCTCAGGGCCTGTATGCTCATGAAGCAAAGCCCGTCTCCTTTGGTAGGAGGAACTCACCTCCTTCCCAGATCGTGAGGTCTGTGGATGAGATGCCATCCTGGGTTAGAGGACACGCCTGGGGGTGTCTGAGCCCAAGCCGTGGTGGCGTGAACGTCCGTGCTGGGGTGTGGGTCACCCCGCCACGTCTGTGTGCTGGTTTGTCGTTCATGCGCACGCCCGTGGGAAGGGAGGTGCTCAGAGGCTGTCATCCCAAGGCTGTTGCGGGCCCCCTGGGCCGAGCGGTTGTGCGGGGCCAGGCCTCCGCCAGGTTAAAGGGCAGCGTGTGGAGCCGCCCCGACGTGAGCTATGGTGCGAGGCCTGGCTCGGTGTTGCAGGTGGACCTGCTCAGACAGAGCCTCGCGCACAGGCACCCAGAGCTTGAGATAAGGTCCGTCGACGGCTTCCAGGGCCGGGAGAAGGAGGCTGTGATCCTGTCCTTCGTCAGGTCCAACAGGAAAGGTGCGGGGCTGGGGCTTCTGCATAGTCCAGTGGTTAGGACTCGGCGTTTCCGCTGCCCAGGGCCTGGGTTTGACCCCTGGTTGGGGAACTAGGATCTCTTGAGCCTCTCAAAGTGGTTGTGGAGGTGGCCCCCGAGAGCCCAGAGCTCATCTCCTGGCCCCAAGGCCAGTATAGCCTCAGGGCCTGGTTTCTGCAGCCAGGGCTTATGGACATTCCATTGGGTAAGAATTTTTTTCCCAGAAACAGTTGTTAGTGAATGGACCTTGTCAGGTCGAAAACAGATAAGGAGGGGGTAAAGCAAAGCCAGGAGGCGCGCACCGGAAGGTCCCTCGTGTGTTGGCCGTGGCCCTGGGCTGTGTCCTGGGTCTGGGTTCCGGCAGAGGACTCTGTACTGACTTGGGGATGAGCGGCAGGCATCACTGCCAGAGCCCCAGACAGGTCTAGATTATTGTCCTAGACAGCAGCCGAGGGGAGCCTCTGGACGGGACCCTATGGCTGTGGGGCGGACAGGGCCTGGGCGGTCCTCTGCGGGAGGGCAGCGGACGGGGGAGCCTGCCTTCCTGTCCCTTAGTCTCTGCCCTCCTCGCACCCGGGCTGGTGTTCAGGTGAGGTGGGCTTCCTTGCCGAGGACCGGCGCATCAACGTGGCGGTCACCCGCGCACGGCGCCACGTGGCCGTGGTCTGTGACTCGCGCACGGTCAGCAACCCGCCTTCCTGAAGACCCTGGTGGACTACCTCACGGAGCATGGCGAGGTGCGCACGGCCTTTGAGTATCTCGACGACATCGTCCCTGAGAACTACTCCCACGAGGGTGCCCAGGTGGGCGGGAAGCCCCGGGGCTCTGCTGCGACAGCCAGGAGGGCCCCCAGGGGGGCCGGGCCGGGCCCGAAGAAGCCGAGCGGGGCACCCTTGGGCTCCTCCGAGCCGCAGCCTCAGCCCAGCCTCGATGGAGGTGGCAGCCGGGAGGGCGCCGGGAGCAGAGACGGCGCAGATGGCTTCAGGGCCGTGATTGCGGAGTTCGTGGCGAGTGAGAAGACGCAGCTGGAGTTCCCTGCCTCCCTGAACGCACACGACAGGCTGCGGGTCCACCAGATCGCTGAGGAGTTTGGGCTGGGGCACGACAGCAGTGGGAAGGGGAGGGAACGTTTCATCACGGTGAGCAAGAGGGCCCCGCCCACCCCCGAAGTCCCGGGCAGCAGAGTCCCTCTGTGTCCCGAGACCCCCAGCTCCGAGCAGCCGGAGCCCCCCGAGCAGCCGGAGCCCCCGGTCAGGGAGCCTAGCGGCCAGGACCAGCTGGACCTGAAGGCGCTGCACCTGGAGAGACTGCAGAGGGCGGGGGCCCAGCAGGAGCAGCGGGCCAAGGAGCGGCCCTGCGCCCCGGGCCCCATGCCCCGGAAGTTACCGGAAAAGAAGAAGAAAGATGCGAGAGGTGAGTTGGTCGGCTCGTGGGAGCACAGGCATGATGTCCCCTCCGCTGGGAGTGTGAGGCCCGCCTGCCACCATGAAGAAGCAGGGCGCCTACTGCGGGGCCGTGCCTGGGTCCTTCACCTTGAACCCCAAGCCCCGCAGACCACGCCTGCCTCAGTGGCCGCTGTTCCCGGGGCCCCGTGTGGGGTCCGGCCGGCCCACCAGAGCTCCTGCAGGGAGAGGGCCGGGGGAGCAGCCGCGGTGGGCAGGGCCCAGGGGTACAGAGGGTCACGGCGGCCTGCATGGCCGCGCCTCCTTCTGTGGCTCAGGGCTCCCGGGCAGGGCCGTGCGCGCCGCCGTCACCCCTGTGCCGCCTCTGCCGGGCGCCCGGGGGCTGCTTGCTCCGCCCGCCCCCCGCCCCCACGCAGTGTCACGCTGAGGCTGAGCCCAGGGCACGGCCTGGCTCTTCTGGGTGACGGGCCCAAGCAATGTAAAGGATATGCTCACATTTAAATGCTCTTCTGGATTTGTGCGGGTGAGCTTTGAGGAGTGCGCGCCCTGCCTGCCGGCCCCTCCGGACGCTCCTGGCTGACGGTGAGGGTCACCGGGCTCGTGAGGGACCCGCTCCATCAGCGTCTGCTCACACACGATGGTCCTGAGGGCAGGGGTCGGGCTGGCTGCGTAACGGGCAGACGTGGGCCCCGCGGGGAGTTGGCATCCGACTTCCTTGTCCTCGCCTGTTGGGGTGACTGATGCCTGTCTCCCCCCAGGACCCACGGCCATAGAGCTGCCCGCCGAGGAGGACTTTGATGCCCTGGTCTCGGCCGCCATCAAGGCAGACAGCACCTGCAGCTTCGCCAAGTGCACGGCCAGCATTGTGACCCTGGGCCAGCTCTGCCTGCACTGCGGCCGCCGCTACTGCCTCGGCCACCACCTGCCTGAGGTCCGCAGCCCTGGGGGACCTGGGCTGGTGGGCTCCGGGCAAACCATGGGCCTGTGTGTGTGAGAGAGAGACACGCATACAGGCTCTAGGCTTGTGTGCACACCCACACACAACCTGTGAGCCTTCGCACCTGTGTGTATCGTGCGTGTATAGACTGTGGGCCTGTGCGTGTGTCTGTGTCGTGCTTGTAGACTGTGGGCCTGTGCATGTGTGACTATGTGCGTGTGTGAGTGTGTGCGTGTGTGTGTGTGTTGTGCACGTAGACTGTGGGCCTGTGCGTGTGTGTCTGTGTCATGCTTGTAGACTGTGGGCCTGTGCATGTGTGACTGTGCGTGTTTGAGTGTGTGCGTGTGTGTGTTGTGCACGTAGACTGTGGGCCTGTGTGTGTGTGTGTGTGTGTGTGGTGCTTGTAGACTGTGGGCCTGTGCATGTGTGAGTGACCCCTAAGTGGACCCTGCCCTGCCGGGGAGGCATGGGACCCTGCCCCGCACTGCTATCTGCTTGGAGGAAGGGTCTACACTGAGCCCAGGGCAGGGGAGCAGGAAGGGTTTGGGGCTCTTTACCAGCCCTGCCAGGGTGTGGACCCTTCCTGGCCCCCCCGGCCCTGCACTGGGAGCTCGTGGGTGAGAGTCTGCATGTGGAGAGAGCAGGGAGCCCCTTCGCGGTCAACGCTGGGGCTCCGTGACCCCCCAGTGCTGCATCAGCAGAGCCAGGGCCTCGTCTGTCCCCACTCCCAGCCCAGCACTGCCTGTTGTGACCCCCAGGTCCATGGTTGTGGGGAGAGGGCTCGCGCCCACGCTCGGCAGAGGATTAGCCGGGAAGGGGTCCTCTACCCCGGCAGTGGGACCCAGGACCGGTCCCTGGACCCCGCCAAGCGGGCCCAGCTGCAGAGGAGGCTGGACAAGAAGCTGGATGAGCTGACCGGCCAGAGGCGGAGCAAGAGGAAGGAGAAGGGCAAGTGAGGTGGGCGCCCTGCCGCCCCCGCGGCCTCTGGGACCAGCGGGACCTGCAGTGGCTTTCCCTTCCTGGTGGCGGCCCCGCGCGGTTGCGTGGCAGCCAGACCCACATCGTCCCCCGGCCGCGGGGCGAGGTGCCTGCCAAGGACCCAGCGACGAGCCGCTCTGATGAGCCGGGACAAGGTGGAGAGGCTGGAGGACCCCAGCCCAGGCCGCTTCTCAGGGCTGCTGTGGGGGGTGGGAGCCCTCGTGCGCGCCCGCCCCCCGCCCCGTCTCCTGCGAGCCTGCCATCCGGGGTGCGTTGCGTCATGGGCTGCCGCTGCTGGTCGTGCACCGCCCGGACTTGGGCCTGGGCCTGCGACCCTGTGAAGGTGAAGGACGGCCTCACGGCCCAGGGTGGCAGCTCCCCGCCTTCAGGTCAGACAGGACAGAGGACGCCTTGGAGCCAGCGCTTCCCCCAGACGTCCCCACTCGCGGCTCGGCCTGAAGCGGGTCTGTGACCTCACCGGAGCTGGTTCCCGTCTCTCCCCTGGGGCTGCAGTGACTCCACTCTGACCCCAGCCAGCACGACTGGCCATTCTGGTGCCCTGTAGGTCGGAGGTCATGTCCGGGCGTGCTTTGGGAAGGCTCCCTGCCATGCCCACCAACCCGCGTCACTGTCCACAGTGGTGGTCTCAGGGAAGAGCCCCCTAGAGCCCCAGCCTAGCCGAGCCTGCAGACCCAAAGCCCCAGGAGGGCTGCTGCAGGGACCCTTCTTGAAGAGAACCTCAGATGGGTGTTTTGTTTTATTCTCAGAGCTTTATTTGTTTCAAAGGAATATAAATTATTTAAAAATTAAATGAAAACATGCACACGGCCACAGTATTTTGTTTCGTGTCTCTGATGACGTTCTTCCCTTTCTTCACTCTGCCTGGTTTAGATGGGTTTACACGCCCTTTCCCATCGTGGCTGAGAGCCCGCTGAGCGCGCAGGGCCTCAGGAGGAGGGGGGGACGTTTGCCCCAGGCACAGCTGACGCTGGAGAAAGTGTTCCTGCTCTGCTGGATGTTTCTGCCAACCAGGAGGGAAGTTTCAGATTGGCACATGTAGGGGTGTGACCTGGCCAGGAGCACATGGGGCCCTGCTTGGAGGAAAGACGTGGGTGGGGAGGAGGACGGTCTCTGGAGCTGCGCCCGGGGGAGGAGAGGCCTGGCCAGCTTGGGGGCCGCTGCCCTTGGTTCATTGCCTCCTTCCCCATCACTGACCGCCTCACCACCATGGACCACGCCTCCCCACCGCTGACCACGCTCCCCCGCCACCCCTCATCCCCACCCGGGGCCTGGGAGCAGCTGGTGATCAGGTGTCTTCCGACTTCCATCACCCTAGGAAGCCCGGTTTTTCTCTTTTTGCACCATCGGGCCCTGGAGGCCACTTAGCCAGCACCTCCTTGTCTGCCCTGCTTCTGACAGTGCTGGGCCCTGCCCCTGGCCTGGTGGTCCTCTCTGTGCCACCTCCTGTGGGGATGTGAACCCTGCCCGTGCCAGTGCCTCCAAGCACATGGCACCTCTCCCTCCCCATTCCAAGGATATCTAACTGCACACGACCCCTGCTCTCCTTTCCGTGGATGCCCACTTGCACATGGCCCCTCCCCCTCC